>FIZR01009358.1:0-11993 GCA_900060175.1 Ferrisia virgata
TTTATAACAGTCCAGCATATACTGAACTCATGTGAACAATACAAAGATCTCAGAAAAAGTATACTTGGCCCAAACTTCGATTATGTACACATCCATGAAGATAACGAAGACCTTTGCAAGAGGCTATTTCTGTTCCTTTCAAAAGCAGGCTTATATGACCTATTATGAACCTCAGGTTCTTTCATTGCTAAAATTTTTCCTACACGTCACACTCTTTACTTCTTACATTTTATTTATTACCTTTTATCTATAGCTGTTCGTTAATATCTACTAATTTACCAAATTATGATACGTATGTTAATTTCTTTTCTCACCTGTTATACTCTTTATGTATTACCTTTTATTTATATCTGTTAGTTCCCTTTTTGACCTTGAAAAAGGGTGGTTCCGCCCCTATCTCCTCACCAAAATTAGTGAAAAAGCTGAAATTGGGTACGTACGCTCCAAAATTGAGGAAGTGCTGTTGAAGGGTGAAAATTGTCAAAAATGACTAGTTTTTATTCCAACTGTAGTGGGATCAAGCTGCATAACACATCGAAAATTACACTTTCTGCCTTAATCAGCTATGAAGAGGGGAGTGGGTAAAATGGGGTTTTCTCAACTT
The DNA here is from genome assembly GCA_900060175.1 of Ferrisia virgata. Classification (NCBI taxonomy): domain Eukaryota; kingdom Metazoa; phylum Arthropoda; class Insecta; order Hemiptera; family Pseudococcidae; genus Ferrisia; species Ferrisia virgata. The sequence continues at coordinate 605 of FIZR01009358.1, forward strand.
GACATTAAAAGTAAGGACCCTATATGTGACTTTGGAAAGTTCCGACTTTTCAGCTTGATTGCACCCCCTCGCAGTCCCGAAAATGTGGTTTTTGGTCAAGTTTTCTCATTTTTTGAATTTGTTCCACGCATACTCTCCTCCAAAATGAGCTCGGAAGTTGAAATTTGATATATACATTCAGTAAGATTCAAGATATGCCTTTTGGGGAGGCCTGAACTTTTTAGTTCCAATTTCACCCCCTCACCGCCCCGCAAATGTGGGTTTTAGGTCGTTTTTTCTTATTTTTTGAGTTAGTTCCTCTCCATTTTACTCCCGCATAGGCTCCAATATGTGGTTTTATTACTCCCCCAAATCGAGCTAGGAACTTGAAATTAGGTATGTACATTTAATGGGAGGTCTTAGATGTGCCTTTTGGAGGCCTCGACTTTTCAGCCCCATTTCACTCCTTATCAGCCCCAAATATGTGGTTTTTAGCAGTCTTTTCTTATTTTTTAAGTTTGTTCCTCGCATAATTCCTCTCCAAATTAAGCCAGGAAGTTGAAATTCCGTATACGCATTTAGTTTAGGTCCTTGATGTGCTTTTTGAATGGTTCGGCTTTTGTAGCTCCATTGTACCCCTCTCACAGCCCCAAAAAGTGGTTTTTTATCGGATTTTCTCAATTTTTGTTTTTTGATTTTGTTCCTCGCAGAATTCCCCTCCGATTTAAGCTAGGAACTTGAAATTAGTTATTTAAATTTAATAGGGGCCCTGAATGAGCCTTTTGAGGGGCTTGACTTCTCAGCCCCATTGCATCCCCTCATAGCTCCAATTATGTGGTTTTTTGGTAGATTTTTCAAATTTTTAGAGTTTGTTCCTCGCATAATTCCGCTCCAAATTGGTGCGGGAAGTTGAAATTGGGTATGTCCCGTCTGTAGGGATCCTAGATGTGCCTTTTCAGGGTTTCGCCTTCTTAGTCGCATTGAACCCTTCCTATCCTCAATGTTTTTTTTTTAAATTCTCGTGATTATAATATGTTACGAAAATCAGGCTAAAAATCATCTCTTAACGATGCCCTTTTTTTAAACTGGCCAAACTCACTTAAAGTTCGAAAATTTGTTCCAAAAAAAAAATTACTATACATATTTGAACCTAAAATAACCATTATCGAGAAGTTTTCATCATTATCCATCATTTTAGCGAGTCCCTTCAAAAATGAGGGGAAATATATGTATATGAGTTGAAATTCGGCCGTGGCGAAAATTTGAGAAAGGAGTGCAAAATTGTTTCATTTCAAGTCAAACGGAAAATCAAACTTTATTGCTGCATACGCAAAAATCAGCTCCTTGGAGCAATCAAGGGAGAGAGAAGAATAGGGTGTTTTTCCTTTTTTTTTTTTTGGCCTAGAAAAAAGTGGGTCTCTCGCACAGTGCCCCTCCACATTGAGCCAGATAGCAGAAATTTGGTACATAAATTCTGGGTACTTTTTTTTCGTAGTTATCGGCTTTTAGACACATCTTATCATTTTGTAGCTTCAAAAAAACTGGATTTTTGAGCAGTTTTCGAGCTCGTACGACGTCCATTTTCTCTCTCTCTCCAGTTGAATTAATGGAGTAAAATTTGACACATTAGGTAATTTGCCAATAGTTGATAACTTGCCAGTAGTTGATTAATTTCCAGTCTTTCTTTGTTGCGTTAAAATGTTGATAATCTATCGGCTGTCTGTTTTTTCTAGGGTGTTTCTGCCTACTAAATTGTTAAATTCTGATTCATATGAGAAAGAAAAATCCAATTTCATTCTGACTTATGTTTAATTTGTAGGTAGTTAGGATGTACCTTTCATAAAATTAGAAATACATCATCTGTGCAATGATATCTTAAAACAATAGCTGCTTAACAATTAAGCATTGCCAATAGGATGCCACACTTACGTCATTATAGTTGACGTCACATCCTTCTCTAATGAGATACGAGCAATTTTTTTTAAGAGTAGGGGCTCAACGCCAAAAGTGCAGGACGCCACGTTTGTAATTAGAGACTTTGAATTAGTTCGGTATCGTCGCGAAATCAATTTATTTTTCAAAGAATTCAATTTCCTGAAGAAAACATCGGGTTTACCTGGTACCGATCCAACAAGTACCTACCTACCTATTCGAAAAGAGTCAGCGAGGGAAATAAAATGAAAAAATTTCTTTCTATTGTGAGTAAGAAACGTGTGACAGCTGTCCTCCCTTCCCTTTCGGTTCTCTATTTCTTATACATATATTGAGGTCGAAGTTTGAAAAAAAAAATTTGGGTCAGGGTGATTGGAAGGGCTGTAAATGTGAAAAAAGTTGTCCCCAGCTAGTATAATCTCACCACTTAATTTTGGAGTCGTAAAGTATGCCAGATATTTATTTCTATTCATTAATTTTTTTTCCAAAATTGAGCCCAAAATAATTAACTTAGCTCATCAGCACAATCAGGAATTTTTCAAGAGAAAAAATTTTGAAAAAAATATAAAAAGTGAATTTCTCAGAGTTTTGGGTTTTAAATTTCAAGTTTGACGGCGAATTTGATATTTTTGAGTGAGAATGACTTTAAGCCAAAATTCAGTTATGTCCGAATTTTGGTGAAGGGGGTACTGAGGGGCTAAAATCGCAAAAATTGTTCCTCTTTGAGCCAATGGATGGCCAATCCAAAGTTGTATAACGCATCCAAAAATCATCCTCCTCAAAAAGCGACGCTGTTTTCTGATTAGCATTACGGGTAAATAGGGTTCAATAGGGTTAAAAAGTTGATACCTTCAAAAGACCCGTCTAGGAACTCTACTAAATCAATTTCTTAGCTCAATTTGGAGGGGAGTTACGCGAGGAACAAATTCAATAAATTAGAAAAACCGATCAAAAAACTACATTTTTGAGGCTATGAGGGGATGCAATCGGGCTGAAAAGTCAGACTCCTCCATCAAAAATCACATCTACGGCCCCTACTAAATTTACATACCAAATTTTAACTTCTTGGCTCAATTTTGTGGGGAGTTAGGGGAGGAACAGCTTCTTTTCAAAGTAAGGAAAACCCTCATATCTCCTCTCCTAATTGACGTAGGAGGTTGATTTTTGGATATGTTACGCAAATTTGAATTTTTTATCGATTGGCTTAAGAAGAAGCAATTTTCGTTTTTTTTTACCCCTCAACACCCCCTCCTCCAAAATTGGACAAAACTGAATTTTGACCCAAGGTCATCCCCACTCATATGTATAGATATATACTGATTTGCATCAATTATGGTCTTTATCGTGCAGAGTGAACGATTTTAGTTGTAATGATTTTCTAGGACATTAAAACGAATTTTGTGGGTATCCCCATCCTCATCCAACATTGTTCGATAAACTGTGATAGCCTGGTTTTCATTGACAATATGATCTAACAATCGAGCTGAAAATTTCGGTGCCCATTTTTTTTATTCATTCTATGAGTAAACAATTGGCGTATTTTATGTAAGTCGAAAAATCACGATCAGAAAGCGACGCATTGCGATGCCTTTTTAGTCTGATTTTCCATGTCATATTGTCAATGGAAACCAGGCCATTACAGTCTATCGACCAAGGCTGGAAGGGGAGGGGAATACCAACAAAATTCGTCTTCGGGTCCTAGAAGACTATTAAAACAATTTTTGGCCATGTCAAATATTTAGTTTTGGTTTGATTTTATTTTTTTCCCGAACAATAAAATCATTTATTCTGCTCGATACAGACCAAAATCGCTCCAATTCGGTCAATCGGCTCAGTTTGGTGGCGGATTAGATATTATGTATGAGTGCGGATGACCTTGAGTCAAAATTCAATTATGCCCAAATTTGAGGGGAGGGGGCGATGAGGGGCGAAAAACACAAAAATTGTTTTCTTTTGAGCCAATCGATAGAGAATCCAAAGTTGCATAACATATCCAAAGATCAGCTTCTTAGGTCCATTAGAAGGAGAGATAAGAAGCTTTGGCCTCGAGAAAGGCCTGTTTCTCCCATTAAGATTTGGTGTATTTAGCACGAGCCGTGTATATGCTTTTTTGCAGTTTCGACTTTTCAGCCTCATTGCATCTCCGTCAGAGCGGTTAAGATGTGGTTTTTTGGTCCGTTTTTTCCCTCCAACACTAAAATCATTTACTATACTCAATACTGATCGAAATCGTTCCAATTTGGCCAATGTCGGTATGGCCTCGGGTCAAAATTCTGATATGCCCAAATTTGGGGGAGGAGGTGCTGAAGAACCAAAAACGCAAAAATTATTTCTTTTTGAGCCAATCGATAGAGGATCCATAGTTGTATAGCGTATCCAAAAATCAACCTCCTAGGTCAATTAGAAGGGGAGGTATGAGGGTTTTCCCCTTATTGATCTTGAAAAAGGGATTTTTCTTCTCTATCTCCCCACCAAATTAAGCTTGGAAGTTGAAATTCGGCATGTGAACTTGGTAGGGGTGCCCAAAAACCTTAAATGGAAACACTCCAATAGATTATACAACAGTAGTCATGGACCCTCGAGTTTGCTTGGACATATAGCGGCCATATAGTCGCCTTTTTATGATGGGGGGGAGGGGTTGCTCTTGAAATTTTAATCATTGAACTTCATTTCAGGGACAAAAAAACTCAGGTTAACGTGCTTCGATTCAGTCAAAATATAGTTTGAAGGTGTTTTTGAGGGAGGGGAATATAGGCGCAGCCGAGGAGAGAAGGTTAGGGTCAGGCCCTCCCCTTGAGGCCGAAAAACTTGAAAAAATGTTATATTTAGACTGATTTTTTTTATATTTTGCCTTCGCTTCGCTGGGGAATACCATTTAATTCATTTTTTTTTCAAACAGACCTAGAAAATAATACATAGAAAAAGTGAAACCCCTTCCTTTGTGTCTCCACTGGGGGGAGGGGAGGGGAGTCAGGAAAAAAATAATTAGCGAGCATACCAAATTCTATAGTTTTGTACGATCGAAAAGAACCTAAAAAATTTTCAAAAAGTCAGTAATTTTATTTGATCGTAATTTCGAATGAAAAAAATCAAAACACATTGCCCTTCGCGTAAAAAATGAAAGCTTACCCGTCGGCCTAGGTAATTGGAAAAATTTTTCTTGAAAAGGGAAAGTGTAATGTTTGAAAAATTATTGCAAATGATTTGCGTAGGTAAAGCATAATTTTAGAAATTGAATATTGGATCATCTAAAAGAGGTTCAGAGGGGAAACCGTGGAAGGGTAGAAAGTTCCCTATGAACTTGCTCTTCATACAGTTGTTGTATGAGTATATATATATGTATCATTTACTGTCAACATACTCATACTTCGAAATTATTACAAAAGGGAGAGCAGCTGTAAGTACGTTATCCTTGGATCGGACATGCTTTAAAATACTCGACCAAAAAAATCTTGCTGAAAAATTTATCTATTTTGGTATCCTGAATGTCGAATATAAAGGGTCAAATTTCAGCTCTTCTGGAGATGAAGTCTAGAAGAAAACATTACACTTTGCACTCGCTGGACCCAAAATATCTCCAAAGTGGCCTTGAAAAATGTATGTAGGATTTGAAGAGAATAATTCGTTACTGGTTTCGAAGCGTATGGATCGAATAATCAATCGCAAATCCGATGATATTTTCACGATTAGAGCTGAATATAAAAAATAACGATTAGGTAATAAAAAAAATAAAATAAAATAATAAAATCGAATCACTCTATACTTAAATAATGTTCTTTTTGTACATCTCGTTTACAACTATATAAATTAAAAATGAGTAAAATTTTCAATTAGAACAGATTTATACAATTTTTAAATAAACTAGTACATCACATAAATAGTATATTATATTTACAGTGAAATAAAAAATTGTTAATTTAACATATACGGACAGTATAAGTAGGTATAAAGTAAAATGGTAGGAATATAAACGTGTTTTGATTGTTGGAAGGCGTATAATTGATGAGAATATATTTCCAAACAATTATTGGTACGATATTTTTATTTTATAAAAACAAAAAAAAAATCAATTTTAATTAGTGATTTTCATCTCCATTTCCACGAATACATATAATCGTATAACTGAATAGGAAAAATAAAAGATATATTTTTTTAACGTCGAACAAAAAAAAAAACAATCATCAAAAGAAAGAAGGGAAACAGGGCAGAAGGGTACAGGGATGAAGAAGGAAAAGAGAGGGGAAAAAAATTAAATTTCAGTCTTATCTCGCGTAGTAACCTCAAATAAAAATCGTATATATTCAATATAAATGGTGCTTTTAAAATAGATGATTGGCCGTAGGCGTCGTATGGCCGGTCGCTCCTAATAAATATGCCGGATTTGCGGCGGCTGCGGCCGCTCCTAATAGGCTGGAAAACGGATGATGGTGGTTTAACGGTTGGTGATGATGTTGCTGATGAGAGAAAGCTTTTTGAGCGTGATGCATTAGTAATGCGGAGCCAGAGGATGGACTAGTGTTGCTAATGGTGTTACATATTGAATGCGGCTGCGATGACGTAGACGACGTTATCGATAACGACCATTTATTGGTGTTGTTGTTGTTATTGGTTTGTTGACTTTCGCTATCTGATATTTTACCTGTAAAATTTATAATTGCATTTTATATACGAGTAATGTAGCCTACGTATGTATAAGGTGTGTACGTTGAGATTGAGAATATCGCGAGCTAAGTTATTATATTATCGTCGCACTGTGTGGTATTATAATTTCATATAATAAGGTGTATGCAGTATATTGTAATCGAACGAGTTTTTAATTAAATTCCTCAGCTCTCTGGTGTACGCGAGTCTGATAGTCTGTGAAACTTTCAGAGACGCGGGTTTCAAAATGATATATGGCGTATGTTGCGCGTAGAACAAACGTATACGAGAAAAACAATAACAACTCTCGACGAACAATTAATCACGAACCGCAATACAAAAAGCAAGACTGAAAGAAATTACGCTGCTTATTTTTAAAACATAATGGTCGTTTGGAAAAGGAGGAGTAACTGAGATAGATCGAGAGAGTGAGAGTAAGCAAAAAAGAAAACGATTACCGAGTTTAGTTTAAAGTGACGTATCTCCCTTATTTTATGTCTTTAAGTTACGCCATTTAAAATACAGTTTAACAGTTAAGAGGGAAAAGTTAGTATAAAAGTAAAAAGAAAAAAAAAAGAAGGAAAAACATCGTAGTGCAAAGTCTAAGAGTTTAGTGGCGAATTCGCCCCGTCATCTGGGTCTGGCTTGGATAAAAAGGGGGGCCGGGTAGTCAAGAGGTACCAACGCTGTACTGTGGAAAACAGTTCGAGGGGTATGATTTTGCCGGAGCTACTTGTTTTATAGTATCACATGTGTGTCCCAGAAATATCTGACGTTAATTGATATAAACGACTGTTCAGACTGGCAATTTTCTAGATTAAACGTTAGAAGTGTAGTTAGCACTCCTGTAGTGTTTTTACCAGAATTTGTTTCTAAAGTCAGACAATTGGGCTTAACGCCGCTGATACAGACTAACTGACGGTATTAATGTAATTGCGCTAACAATTAACTAATATCGTGTTATATAGTAATCATTTTCGTCGACGTAAAACTTTTCGCTGTGCTGTGTTTTCGGGCCAATTTTATATACCAGCGTATAATTTTTTTTTTTTTTTTTTTTGGTACAATTTTTACTTCATTTATTTTATACTATACATGTATATATACGAGTATCTGTATATATATATTTTTTTTTATAAAGTGGATTAAACTTTGCCATTAGGTAGTTCCTCTTTATATAGCTATAAAAATTATACTCATACGTCGAATCTTATGCTGTACGATGCAGTATACGTGGTTCGCTTACGAAGCGAAATTTTCACAGCCAAAATAATAACTCCATTCTTTTTCCTGTTACATTTTTTTTTTTATTAATAAAAATGATCTGGTATACTTTTCGTCTCTCGTTCCGCCAGAAATACGTATCGGTTGTAATTTTTCTTTTCGATATTTTAGCTATAGGTTAAAAATATGGAGAAAGTTCAACGTCTGTATATACCTTATATTGTTATACATTGTAGCAACAGATATACACACAGATACATGACGTAATAAAAAAATATATATCAATGTATAAAATACTCGAAAAAGAAACCGATATGTAATAAAAGAGAGAAAAAAAAATACAACTGAAACAATATGCCAAATATTTTTTTCCCTCGCCAACTACCGGTTGATTCTCGTTTGATATATCGCGAACGAAGAACGATGGATGTTTTTTGATAGAAAATTTATGGCTGGTATATGAATTTTATATGATGAGTAGAGTTATGAAAATATGTATACCGTCGTACTTTATGTGTGTGAATTTTATTTACCTGAATTACTGCTTATGGATTTAAGGTCGCCGTTACTGGAAGATAAACTGGTATTTGAATTTGGTGTGGACGGAGTAGATGGTTTCATATCTTTAGTTAAGCAGCCGTTGCTTTTGGTTTCATTTTTAACAGCGTTGCTACAGTTGAGATTATCGTTCGAGTTGGATGATTGGCTGGCTTTTTGTTGAGCTAGTCTTTCTTGTTTGCGAAATTTTGCTCTTCGGTTTTGAAACCAAACCTGTAAAAGAAGAATAGATTTGCGATTATGTTATTGCCAAATGTATTAATGGTTTTGAAATATTTTTTCATGTTCCAGGGATGTTCGTCGAGGAAATTATGCTGGAAAACTGGAAAAAATACTTCAGGTAGGAATTGATTATGGATTTGATTAACTAAGTGTATATGGGGGGGGGGGATGAATGAAATTAAAATACTCCCAAGTAGTGAGGACGACTCACTAAACGACAGGTCGTAGGTTCGAATCCTACTATACCAGTTACAACAGAGATAATTAGACAGCTCTTCGTGTATTATTAGAATCAAAAAGCTTGTAACTGGTTTGAACGCTTACTCGTGGCCCACTGCTGAACTCAGGGTTGTAAAAACCTGGCTAGCGATGCGGTGAGTTACCTGTAGATAGCGTAGAAACCAACGGGAAACTACTACGTAAAAGCTCAATGAAAACACCTCCCTAGAAACCATCCTGATACTGTAAGCATAGAGAACACTTTCGTGTTGACCTTATCCACTTGGGTATATCAGAGGATGGTAGATGGTCGATTTCAGGCGACTTGAACCCTATTTGATTTCAGTAATTCAAATTTTGGTATGAATATGTTTTGGAGTTGTGCAGGGTGAGGGGGGATATCAGTCTACGAAAATTGTAACGTTTTCGCGGTCGACTCATAGTTCTTCTGGAGGTGTGATCTCATCGCCAAAATGGTGTAGAGTCAAGTCTAGGACCCAGTTTCAATAATAAGTTACCTGTAGTTTTAAAAGATATGATCTTGTTTTCTTTTGAAAGAATGATTGTCGAATATGTGCGGAGTGTTACGAATATAATGAGTGAATGAGTGGTACTGGGTCATGAATTTGCATGGTGGAGTGATGGAATTGGTTTGATTTGATGAAGAATAAAAAAATGAATGATGAGCTGTGTTTCTATTTTTATTACTGTATAGATTTTGTATGTAATTGTTGAAGGTATGATTGATTGAGTGTGTTGCACTTGCATAGAAGAAAAAAATCAAAAATTAATTCGTATGTTGCGCTGCTTGTATATCTGTGTTTGTTTTAGCCCCTCCCCCCTGTTATATTGTATTCTAACGTTTATGTTTATACGTTTTTTTTGTTTTATTATTAATTTATCTTCATAACTGTGATATTGGAGAATTAGAATTAAGCTGAGTCTCCCGTTCAACCAGAATTGGTTATAAGAATGAAACGAGTTAGAATATTTGGAGGTGTTGGGTCGTAATATAAAAACATATAATTATAATAGTGATCCAAAAGTTTTTTTGAAGTTCTCTGCGAACAATTTCGCGCGCATAGCTCGTTCCTTGGGCAACGTTCCGCGATGAAATAACCGGTTTTTCAACCACATGGTCGACCCCCTCCCTGTCTTACCTCTCTTCTCCGCCAAGGGTTCTTAGTTGTACCGAATTTGGTGCATCTTTTACAGTAAACAATTTTCGAAATCTGTCCACAATTTTTTGATGATTAATTTATTCGGTGGATTACAAGATGATTTTTTTTTAAAAAAACTCATTATTAACGCTTCGGTACGATTGAGTGCGAAAATAATGCTCAATAATGAGTGAAACATTAATTTTCCATTTTTTAATTTTTTTGCAAATTTTTTAAAATTTAGGTAAAATGTTGATAAAAAAATAATCACCTGAGAATATCTCGAACTCTAGATTATTAGCTCAGGTGTCCGTTTTATGAAAAACATAGCCAGCTTCCCCGAAGGTGTTATAATTTTTATTGTTAAGCATTTTTTGGGTTGCACAAATTTTGAGTCATGCGGTATATCATAATTAATTGAGTATAATATTGAAATTATTGAGTATTTGTCTTTCGGGTAAAACCTATTCGGGTTTTTAGATTCGGGAAAAATTTTTCAAGAACTTGTTATTCGAGTAAATGGATTTTGGAAAATGTACGATTATCCATATTAACCATTATTTCTGAGGAAAACGCATTTTTGAGTATTTTTTGAGTTTTTGAAAACGTTTCAAATGCCTAGAAAAATCTCCAAAAAATTGTTCCCATCATAGCATCTTTGGTGGAAAAAAATTTATGTACCCCATCTCACTCTCGCCCAGGGCCCGTAACTGCAGCACCTTGAAGTTTCCTTTTGTCAATTTCTCCCTCTTCCCCTTCTGAAGAGTGAATATTTTTAGAAAAATCCATGTTGATGGACCCATCATCGTCATCACTCCGAACATTCGGATTAAAATCACAATTTTTCCTCTAATAAACGTGAATACAGGACCCCCCTTCCCCTCCCAATATTCTAAGCAAGGGAGTGAAGTTAGCCAAATGTTCATTCTAAAAATAGTTTAGGGATACTCAATAAAAGCCTAGGAAAATTACTGAATTACCAATAAAACTGGTAAAAATTGGTATGTTTAAGATTTTTGTTGTAAAATGTTCTGAAAGGTCTTAATAAGCGCCCCTTAAAACCTTAAACCCCTGATTCTTTTCACTAGGGGCGAGGGTGTTGAAACCTGTTCCAAAATTCAATTTTTGCCCAAAATTTTGAAAGGCAAGCAGTTTAGGGGTGAATTAAATGGAGTCCAAAAATCAAAATCGTTGCATCAAAAACGTCACGCTTTCGCAAAATGACCTTCCAGCCCTGTAACATATCCAATTAAAGATGTTTTAATTTGACCCGTCTACGATTGACCATGATCCTTGATTTATTATAAATAACATCGAAATTAACATTGAAAGATGTTTTAATAGTGCATTCTGGAAAAATCATCGACAGTTGACCATCATCATTAGATGACATTAGTGGACCATCAACAGTGTGATGTCATCATTGGACTGACATCAGTGGACAGATTTTTATG
>FIZR01009360.1:0-14894 GCA_900060175.1 Ferrisia virgata
AGGCTGAATTCTGATTTACCTCTCGACTACTGGCTCTGCCAAGCAATCTCCAATCATGGATGCTTCAGGCGTTATTTATTCATACGCCGAAAAGTGAGCACTGAACTCTGCTCAAACTGCAGACTTCCAGAAACTGCGCATCACGTAATTCTGAACTGCCCTCGATTTGCTACTGCACGCCCTAATGGAATACTTAACGTATTCAACAGAAAGCACCAACTATTCATGCGGTCAGTAATTCGTCAGCTATGGCAAGAAGAAAGAATACACATTGCTCAAACACGCCATCACTTCCGCCATTGATGCCTGAATAGGCTCGCAGAGGCGTGAAGTATGACCTTGACCAAAAAGGCAGTGAAGAAAAACTATTTTAAATCACAGTTTGTAAAATCGACCATGGTTTCCTGCTGCCACGACGGGTAGTGGTTTGTAGCCCAGGTCGATTCCATAATCATTAGTTTAATGGTGGTATATACCTCTCATCCTGAATAAACCATTAGGTACCAGGAGAAGAAGGTAAGTTGTATAATCTGAGATTGTACGAAATATTACCAATAAACATACCTCATCCAGTTAAGCTTGGGAATGAGGCGTGGTGGTCAGTTATTCGTTCCAATATCTACCTGTACCCCCCTATCATTGATCAAGAAATAACATGACAGAGTGCTCCTTTTCTTCGTTACTCTATGAATGGAATAATTCGCGTAATTATCTCTTTTATTGTACGAAACTAAAGCTGAAAAAGTAACGCATTGCGATGATGTTTTTTCCATTGCAAGAAAATTGAAAGCATTCGTATTAGAGTATATTGGGAATGGCGATAGTGGTACCTACAGGAGAAGGGGTACGTGTATTAATTGGAAATATATTCGATATACATGTAATATTATATTTTCTTCATCAAATTAAACCTTAAATTGAGTCGGATGAAAGGTTACATATGTTTTTTTCGCCGTGAGAGATTATAAATTTACAGCAGTAAATTGAATCGAATCAGTTTGTATGATAAGAACGAGTTACCTTTTTCTAGTTCGAAATTGAAAAAAAAAATATGCAGAATAAGTGTAAACTGTTTTCATAATCGAATATAATTATTGTAACTATTTTTTTTTCCTTTTTACATTCGTATATCTCGTATAGTCGAGATACGTAGTAAATCGTTTAATGTGAGTTTTTTTTCCATTAAAAGTTCGAAGTACGAGGATACGAGAAAAAATTAAAGCAAGGAACGATAAAAGGAGGCGAGTCGATGTTAGTCGACACGATAATTGATAGATTAAAGGATAACCGTGCGTTTATACGTATTACGTAGTTTGGTATGCAATGAATTTGTCGTTTTTGCTGATTTTCTATCATTTCACGTTGAAAGCTGTTGGATTGAAGGGTGGCAGCAGAGAATACGACTTCGGAGCCAGTGTACGTAAGTGTACTCGCAAGCATTGTAGACGCGTATGCATTTAGATTAAGTCATCTCAAAAACGGAGATTCCCGCTGCGTAGACGACAATGACGACGTGAGACAATACCCGAAGACGTATTGCATAAACATTAAACATACGCGTTCAGATGTGAGACTTTGCGGTGAAAAAGAAAGACGCAGAGAGGCAGGCAACAGTAAAAGTAGGTAAGTTGATTTTGTAGGCTGCGGTAGCTTGGAAAACCAGAGTCATCGTCGTCGTCGTCGTCGTCATCATCGCTCGTTGTGAAAATCAAACCCCAACGAACGTCTCGTCGCGTCGTTGTCGTCGTTATCTTCATCGTTACCACCATATCTGGCATTTTACTTTTTACCGTTCGACTTGACAGCGTATTAAATTTAAAATATTCGGCTTTAAGATCGTAAGTTTGAGGCTGTTTTCGACTTGTGATGCTAAATAGGTGCGTTATTTTAGAAATAATATAATTTTCGCGCACGCCACAGAGACAGAGAAGAGAATACGAAGGTTGGGAGTCTGTTGTGGCTTTCGTATACCATACCAGAAGAATATTAAATTTGCATATTATCGTGCCCTTGTTATAGAAAAACTCTCGTCTCACTTCCGTATGCTTGTTTTCACATTCAATTAAAACCGCCAATTGTAAAAACAAGCGTATATACACGAAAGACGAAAGGTGCAGGGTACCTCAGGGTAGAGAAAATTTTCACCAATATTATGTCATAGGTAGAGGTACACTCGAATCTGTGACGATAGAATGTGTCTTCGACAGCAAACTACCGGTGTATTATTATCGTCGTATTTATCGTCGTCTTTTCAAATATAATTAACGAGTTCGTTTTTTTTTTTTTTTTTTTTTTCTTTTTTTTTTTTTTTTTTTTTTTTTTTCATCGCTGATGTCTTTTCGTTATATTTATTTGTCGGCGTGATTACTTCGTTAGAATTTCTGGCAAATATGGAAGGTATTTTCGTTTAATAAAAACGGACATACGTGCGATATACACGTATTCGGAGTGTATCCGAATATCTGGGCAGAGTGAGTACGTATAAAGGGCTCGCGCGCGCGAAATTTATTTGATTTTTATTTATTCCGCTTCATTGTCGAACACACGCCTAAAGTTATAAAATTCTTATAACCGTAATGAAAATATTTTTATAGCGTCTTTATTGCGGTATAAATGAAAATTTCATTTCCTTTCCATTTCGACGACGACGCGACGCACGGTAACGGAACAGCCATGGTCAATTGGTAAGAGAAAGAGAGAGATATACCTACGTGGAGAGTGTACCCTTTTCTTTTTTTTTTTTCTCGAGTATATACCTACCTATACTTTATGGTATATACTCTTACTAAACTACACAGATAGGTGGGGTCGGTATGTATGGAAAAAGGACACTAGCAGGAGAGAGATAGAAAGAAACTATATGTGTAAAGAAAATAACTCGACACGACGCTCGAAATCGCGGTCAATTTTTATCACACACCTTTTTCAAACCTAAGTACGTCGGACAAGCAAAACGAAAATACTACGACGAAAAGCTGTAGTACATTTTCTCGTGTTATGTTATGTTAATTTTGGGCGGATGGTCGACGAGCGACGACCACCGATATATGGACCTAAGCTACGTAGAGAAGGGGTGCTCGAAAGTGAATACCTACCATGCGGTTGGAAGTCGTCATCGAAATTAATACGTGTACGTAGATGCGATGGAATGGAAATCCTCGAAGGATTCAACGTTGTTGTATAGTGTGATTATTTGACGATAGGGTATAAGGGTTCGCGTTACGAGATACAGTAGCTTGATCGTATAGCATATTTCGATTTGATATTCTCGTCTGGCAACGCCAGCGCTAGCGCCACATTGTGGACCACGTGCAACTGTCGTTAAGCTGCGTACCAAACTCTGAGTATGGTAATTATCATGTAACACGAATGTCGACTATTATTGCCCGAATGAAGGGAAAGTGGTGAAGAGGTGTAGTGTAGCCGTGCATTTGAATTTTATGATGTTCGATGGTTCGTATTGTTGGGCTACCAAAAAAAAAAATTACAGTGATAAACTACTCTAGTGATGGTGTTGTTTATTTCAAATGGAAAGACGGTGGTTTATTTGAATTTCACATTGAGTATGGTGCATGTGCGAGAAGAGGAGAGGGAGGGGGTATCAACGAAATTCGTTTCTATGGTTCTAAAAGACTTTCAGTTCTATGTTGAGTAAGTCAGATATTTCTTTTTCCTTCTTGTGGTGATTTACAGAAATATACGAGTGGGGATGACTTCGGGTCGAAATTCAGTCATGCCCTAATTTGGGAGAGGGGATGCTGAAGGACCAAAATCGTAAAAACGATCGATAAAGAATCAAAATATGTACAGCATATCCGAAGATTAGCCTCCTAGGTCAATTAGAACGGGAGATATGAAAGTTTTTGACCTTTTTGACCTTGAAAACAGGCCTTTGAGCTAATTTAATTTTTAATTATTTGAAAAATTATTAGTTTAGCAAGAATTACAAGAAATTACACCAAATTACCACATCTTACCGTCAATTACCTCCAATTACCAAAATTTACCATAAAATACCGAAATTTACCTCGAAATACCGAAATTTTTCCGTAAATTACCGATGAGTTGATAGTTTATGCGAAAAAATTAATAATTTCTTGATCCGAAAATTGCAGCTTCTCAACAAAATAACTGCGATTCGTATTATTTGAAGGTATTTATGCACTGTAATTACTGTATAATTGTATGAGGTTATAGAATGTTGAAAATTACAGCGAATTTAAATTTAAATTTATCAGCAACTGGGCATGGACTTGCTATTTTATAAATCTGTTGCTCAAAGAAGTGGGAGTTATTTGCGTACTCCATCAAAGCGATTATCGTGTTATTTACCATTATGATGTTGGATATGTGCTGGTTTTTGTAAATTACCGTTAATTACCAAAAATTGAAATAGTATTTTTCTTCGTTTCATAAATGAGTACAGTTTGTAATACATAGCATTTTCACTTTCAACATCGGTGATTAAAGAATTTTCAAAAATTTTTCGTAATTTACCTGTAATTACGTAAATACCGCGGCATTTACCGTAATTACCATTGCTACGATTACCCAAACAGTGAAGTAGTTTTTTCTTCGTGTTTCTCAGACAAATTAGGTAATTTTACAGTAAACTACAATTACAGTAAATCATTCATAGAATTACCGTGATTTACGGTAATTAACCATAACTGAATTCCAATACTTTTGTTTGGGTGATATTTTTAGCATGATTTTTCTATGTCATACTGTCAATGAAAACCAGGATATTCATCCAATTACCGCCGACGGATGAAGGCGGATATCAAGAAAATCCGTTTTGGGATCCTAAAAGACCGTTACGACCATTTTTAGCCATGTCAGATATTTATTTTTATTTTTAATTTTCTTCTCCCAAATACTAAAATCATTCGGGAAGTAGGCTTCGATTGGCGGCGGATTAGATATTTTGAAATGGGGTTAACCTCGGGTCAAAATTCAGTTACGCCTAATTTGGGGGAGGAGGTGCTCCGGGGCTAAAATCGCAAAAAGTTTCTTTTTGAGCGAATTAAAAAAACAATGCAACGTTCTCCTAGTTCAGTTAAGACGGGAGATATAGGTGGTTTTCCTCTTTTTGACCTTGAAAATAGGCTTTTCCTCCCCTTTCTCCCTTCCAAATTGAACTATGCAATTGATATTTGGTATGTAGACTTGGTAGGGCCATAGGTGTGCTTTTTGGAGGTTTCAACTTTTCAGCCTCATTGCACCTCCGCACAGCCCTGAAAAAGAGGTTTTTTGGTCGGTTTTTGTTATGTTTTGAGGTTGTTTCTCGCATAACTCCCATCCAAATTCAGCTAGGAAGTTGAAAATTGGTAAGCAGATAAAGCGATGCCTTTTTTGTACTTTTTTGAGTGTTGAAAAAATTGTTTGCAAAATCCTTAATTCTTAGGGAGTCGAATTCAGGACGCCATTGTGATATATACCCTACAATTACCTAATTTACCAGTAATTACCGTTAATACTGTGTTATTTACTGTTGTAATGGAGAAATATTGTGAATAGATTTCGCAAATCACTGCGAATCAATAAGAATCAAGATAGTGTGTCTAGTTGCGTTTTGTAAACGAATTGTGTAACTTATGAATTTTACGATAAACCTCCGGTAATTACGGTAATTCCAAAAAATCGTCGTAATTTACTCTCATAATTATGGCGAATGTGATGTCATTTGACGTCACTGCCCATGATAGTTTTTTCATTGTGCTTTCATGGATGAGTTACACAATTTTACCGTAAACGTATTGTTATTACCGTAATTACCGTACAAAATAGTGGTAATTCAGTGTAATTACGGTAATTGATGCTAATTGAACTCTCCATTGATGAAATATCGACGGTAAATGTAATTTTCATTTAAACTCGACGGGAAAAAATTCTAAAACTAGCCACATAATTGTATGAATTTTGCTTACCGTTTAATTGAGGTGTAGTACTGATCGAGAAAATCTTTGGCCAATGGTAACACTTCTTCTTTGGGACGGGCGCACGAATTCTTGAACACCGATGGGTACATAATACTCCCCAGACATCCATTTTCCGAGCATGCTGGAGCCTGTAACACGAAACCAGGAAAAAAAAAGAGCTAATTTAATATTCGTCTGTGAAACTCCATCTAATGGCCTATACGTACGCGAGACAAATGCTAATTATTTTCGAAGTTATTGAAAAAATTGAATTGTTGCAATTGCAGTATTTGAAGGAAAAACAAAACGAAGTGCGTTGGATTTTTTTTATTTTTTTTCTGTGAGAAGAAAAACGTGAGTAGGTGTTAGGTGAAAATTGTTGGTATTTTACTCTCTCTTTCGCATTCTTTCTTAGCGGCAAATGGAGAAAAGTGTAGTTTGAAATTAAAACAGTAGTAAATTTATTTACGTTTGTGAAACGTGTAGTGGGCAGGGGGGGAGATACTTAAACGGTTGCGATGAACTGGGAGCCTTTTGTACGTACAATGAGGGACTCGCGCTATCTATCGTTTTTTTTTTTGCCTTTTTCCTTCAACTTTGGCAAGGTTTACTACCGACTCATGCGAGACGTGATGGTTTAGAATCATTGTTTGTCCATAAACTTGTGGATAATGGATAACTCCGTGGCTTTTTATTTTTTATTTTTTGATGCATGTGTGAGGACCGAGGAGAGGAATTTGTTTGCGATGCGGGATGGTATATTCGCGTGGATGCACGACCGACGGCGTTAATTTTAAATACTTATCAGACATGCGTAAAAACATTATTATACTTTTTACCCTTTAAATAGGTATAAAATTATTCAAGTCTTGTTCGAAAAATAACGACTGTAAATGTAAATTAGCATTTATACTGGCTACGTTACCGGTTTAAAGAGCTATTTTTTAAGCTGTTAATGCTACTAACTGTATATAATAGTAAAGTATATAGAGAATAGAATACAGTATTACAACGAAAAATACAGATCGAGAGAAAGAAAGGTAGGCGGTCAGGCAAGCAGGCAGGCCGACGAAAAGCGAGTGTAAAAAAAATAAAGAAGAAAAACCGATAAACGGCGTTATCCGCCACCGAGCTATACATAAAACCACATTAACTGACGTGAACGGTTAGCGCAGCAACCCTGTATCCTCCCCCCCCGCCCCTTCACTCCTTTTCTATCTGTTTTGTATGGCTGTAGCAATATTTTAAATTTGTAAAGTGAAAGACACAGCGCGTTTTGCGACTCGACGCGGAGTCGGAGTAACGAAGAGGAAAGGATGGAAAATTAGCGCCACCTCCGTCGCCTTTGGCGGTGAATTTTAAATTAAAATTTTAAAAACAACTTTTCTTCTTTTAAAGGTTTCGCGTACACGACTAATTATTTTTAATGATTAATTTTATCCGTCTTGTTTTTTCCCCCACCTCTACTCGGCTATGGTTCGTTTCGTTATTAATATATATACACGTTTCTCCTCTTCTGGCTCGGACAATTTTCTCGTTATTTTGATGGTTGTAGATGGGCAACGGGTACCTTGGATACGAGGATCGCGGTTCTCGAAGATGAATGGCGTACGA
This sequence comes from Ferrisia virgata, assembly GCA_900060175.1. Lineage (NCBI taxonomy): Eukaryota > Metazoa > Arthropoda > Insecta > Hemiptera > Pseudococcidae > Ferrisia > Ferrisia virgata. The sequence continues at coordinate 7,536 of FIZR01009360.1, forward strand.
ATGGCGTTTTTTTTTTTTTTTTTACTTCTTCTTACTTTATTATTACGCGTTCGTGAACTCGAGAATGTAATTGAAATATTACGTAGTTGTGGACCTTCTCCTACCTCAACCCATCATCCTACTTCGTTTCTCAATTCAGTTTTTCACTTCATTTTTACCGTTTTAATTACGTCGCTCGAAGGGAGCACGTAAAAGTAAACAGTGTAAATGAGATGGTCTTCGTACTGTATTTTCGATTTTCGGTTGCCAAAAAGAAACGTACGTAAGTCATCTATTCGTAAAAGAGAATGGGTTTGAGATCTGATTAAAGTTCGAGAAAATTCTGTATCAGCCGAAGTCAAGATCGGTCACAGCGAGCGGACGGTGAGCAGCTAGATTTTAAGTGGAAATGAATTTCAGGTATAGCAGGGAATACGTATCAAAAGCCAACGAATTTATCAAAAATAATGTGAATTTTTTATGCCCGGTGCCAACAATTGAACCGGTTTCAAAATAGAAAGAGTTCAAAAAAATCATTAATATGTGCTATCGAAATTTCTGATCAAAATATGCACTTTCACATTTGACTTTTTTTCCAAAAAAAGGAACACGTTTAGTAATTTTTTTCTGGATGCTCTGTACGCGAGTCAAAAATATTTTCATCTTGATCTAGTTGAAAACGCCCCTCACAAGACACACAACACAGTTTAAACCATTTCTCCAACTTGAACCAGTGAAAAATTAAACGTACTAGTCACTTATATTGAAACATGCTGTATAATGGCGGTAATTTACCGTATTCAACTGGTAATTACAAGCATCTAACAATTTTTTTTATGGTTAATTCGTTGCAAATTCATGATTATTATACATTTCTTCACGATCTGGAAACGTTGGAAATAGCTGGGATGCTGAGAATAAGTCGTAATTACGATAATTCATCACAAAAAAGAGAGAATTACGGTAATTTACCTTAGGTAAGAGGTAATAAGTGGTAATTATGGTAATTTATCATGGTTCAAGTTGTAGTTATGGTAATTGATTATAAGTACGGTGTAATTACAGTAATTTCCGATGTAGTAATTACGGTAATTTACCGCAAGTAAGACGTAATTACTTATCACCTTTTACCAAATTAAATAGTAGTTATGATGATGTGCGCTATTACAGTTATTTTTCTGACATGGTAATCATGGTAATTTACCACAAGTAAGAGATAATTACAATAGTTTATTACAAATTAGTGATAGTTATGGTAATGAAGTAAGGTGTAATTACGATAATTTTTTCAAAATGGTAATTACTGTAATTCATCATAAGTGAGAGGTTGGTTATTAGGACAATTTATCACAATTAAGTGGTTGTTGTGGTAATTCATCGTGAATATAGTCTAATTACGGTAATTTTTCCGAAGTAGTAATTAAGGTAATTTACCGCAAGTAAGACGTAATTACTTACATTTATCAAATGTAAATGGTAGTTATGGCGATTTATTATAAATCAGGCGCTATTGCAGGTATTTTTCCAACATGGTAATTATGATAATTTATCAGAGGTAAGAGGTGATTACAGTAATTCAATATAAGTTGGTGATAGTTATGGTAATGAAGTAAGGTGTAACTACAATAATCATGCTAATTACAGTAATTTATCACAATTAAGTGGTAGTTATGGTAATTCATCGTGAGTACGGTAATATACCCCAAGCATCAGGTAATCATTACCATTTACCATAAGTAAATGGTTTATCAAGAAAAATAGTGATTATGATGATTTATGTGATAAAGTGGTCATTAAGGTAACTTACTATTCAAAGGGCAGCCACAATAATGAACCCAGTTTATGTAAAATGTGTAAAAATCTCAATAATTCATAGCATAAAGCGGTAATTATGGTAATTCATTGCGAATGAGTTATGATTTTTGTAAATATCATCAAATACGGGGTAATTACGGTAATATATGTGAAATACACGGTAATTACAGTAATTTACCGTAAATAACCGGTAATTGCGGTAAATTACAGTAATTTATTGTAAATAAACGGTAATTGCGGTAAATTACAGTAATTTACCGTAAATAAATGGTAATTGCGGTAAATTACAGTAATTTATTGTAAATAAACGGTAATTGCGGTAAATTACAGTGATTTATTGTAAATAAACGGTAATTGCGGTAAATTACAGTAAATTATTTGTTATACCGGAGTAATAAAGCGAAAAAATTGATTAATTCGAGACTTGGGTTGCCGGCCAATTATCAAACTCGCGATAAATCGGCTTATAAAGTATGAAGCTCGTTTCTGTATGCATCTACGAATAAATTTTACATTTAGTATTAAAATCAAACGATTCAAAATCGCCGATTTAGTTGCCGGCTTTGCTTTTACGCGGAGTGAACTTTTAATGAGAAAATTATTTCGCCGGCAACGGTGGGTCGGTGGCGATCGTTTCGAACGAAATATCGCTTATTTATTCCTCGTTTCTCTCGGCCTAGGTACGATAATATACTTACGGTAGGTGTATAAGATTACGCGTATAAAATATTCCGTAATCCATTCGATAATTGCGAAGGCAATTAAATATAGTAAGGTAGGTACGTATATATATATACGTACACGCGATGACGATGAACAAGGGGCGAAGGGGGAGGAAAGCGAGCACCCCGAGCGTTTCTAAAACTATACGCGTTGTGTTGGATACAGGTGCGGAAAAGCGCGCATTTGTAGAAAATTGTTGCTTCGACGAAGACGAAGACGAGACGAGACGAGACGAGAGGAGACGAGCAAGGTACTGAGAGAAGGGTCAGAAAGCAATGCGAATTAAAGATGAAACATTCTTAATCATCCAGCCGAGGAGAATGAACTGGCGAATGGGAGGAAGGAACGCGGGGGGGAGAGGTACTATTCGACGCGGCTGTAGACTAAATGAGTCGTTTAAAATATGCCCTGGTATAGTATGCGGGTAATTTTGGTCTCACCTCAACGTTGGTTTGTTCTTTTTTACCCTCTGCGTCCGTGCTACCAACAATAGACACCGTGTATTTGGAAAGAAAAAAAATTTCAAATGAAGCGAAATTTTTTCAACATTAACCTGTACGGTGTTTTTTTGCCATCCCCTCCGCCCGTGCCCCCGCTCCTTTACTTTTTTTTAACCACTTTACGAACAGTTATGCGAGAGTAGATATAATATACAATATGGTTAAAATGCAGTTGTTGGCTTTTTTGGGTATAAATTGAAGCCGAGTGCCCCCATTCTTGTCTGGATACTCTTGCCACTGTAAGAGAAAAACTACGACTACGACGACGACGACGACGACGAGGACGGGCGCACACCATCTGCTGTCCTGATTAAATATCCACCTAATTTATTTAGAATTTGATTAATGCCTTATTATTATGTTACCATTTATATTCGACGCGTTTCCGCTTGCAAACTTTTTCGCCATTCGTCGGCGATTTCGCAGCTACGGTGCGGGCTTTTCTCTCGCGGCACGGCGCGCCGTATTACGTATTATTTTGCGCATTCGATTCTCGTACCCCTCTCTTCGTTCCTTTGCGTGGTACTGTTCGGCTGCGTGTGTCTCTGTATTATTTTTGCACGCTGTTTTGTAAACTCTTCGTTCTTATAGTTTGTCGTCGGATGTTCTTCCACTTGGCTTCACTTCACTGTTAGCCTATGCCACGTACCTCGTACATACATCTGTCTACGTATACCTCGTCATCGTCACATCTTCCTGTTCGATTCGTAAATTCGCGTACGACGACGAAATTACCTGTCTGAGGGTATACCTACCTACGTATTGTGTACTTTATTTCGGCGAGTATATTTTTAATTTCCATACCGGTTTTGATGAGGTTGTTAGCGTTCGCTCTGGTTTTCCAAGTTCGATTAAATACGTGGCATATATTACGATTTGCGCTGGGCTCGCTGTGCTAGCGACGCCGGCGTGCCGAAGCGAGAGAGGTTATAAGAAGCGGAAATTCGAGAAAGTATATACGACATTATTATAGTATGTATACGTAAACATGTAGGTAGGTAGAGAGAGATAGAGAGAGAGAGAGAGAGAGAGAGAGAGAGAGAGAGAGAGAGAGAAAGAGCAAAGAAAAAAACTAAGAGAAAAAGCATTTTTCTGCGTTCGAGGACCGGTCATCATCGTATCATTAGGTAATAATACTACGTGTGCGCGACGTAACACGATAAGTGTGTACACAAATACAAGAAAACACACTTTTAATTCGGTTCGCAGACAAGATGGCTCAGTGGTGACATCGAGCTGGTCGAAGGTAGCTCGCTGGTTCTACATACGTACACTTAAGAAGTATAATAAGCGAATTCCTAGATAATTAGAATATTGTGTAAAAATATTTTAGCCAATTTGCAAACAGAGCAACGCGTAAAAAGTAGCAAAACTACTGAAATTAAAACTACCAGACTGGGCGACGACCGACGATACGACGTGTAAATGATAGCAAATACGTAGAAGAAGAAGACACCCTCAATGTCCAATGCAAAATGCTATAGTGTGTTTCAATGTTCATCGAGGATATTATCACCGGTAATAATGTAATTCGCTGGTTAATTCGTATTATAGGTACCTTACCTAACCTACGTACGTAGTACGAATTATTACGCTGTTATTATAGCCTCACCAGTGCCACACACACACACTCACATATTAGGTAAATTAGGTACATAACATACCTCTACATAAGTTCAAGTCCTACAGACATGGACACTGAGCACAAGTCAACTGAACCACTTAAGAAAGTTGTCGAATGGTTGCGAAGGAGCTTTTGGCGTAACGCTAAAACGTTCTACTTGGTCTAGTCTCATCCGATTTATTACGACGATGATGACGATGATGGATTTATTGGGTGAAATAACAAATCAATATATGTTATGACCATCGATACAGTTAGATTATTTGTAAGGGAATGCGACAGCGTCGTCGCGTCGTTTATCGGTCGTTACGACTCGATATGGGAAAAAAAGTAACAAACTAGTTGAATCAGTATGCTTTGCACATCTGTTAATTGCTTTTGAATTATCACAGCCGCCTGTCTTTTGTACACACAACACACACGTTTACATTCTCGATTCGCCGATGCAGTGTTTTAGCTTCTTTTATGGTGAAATCACAGGTACTAAAATGCGATCTAAAGTAATACCCGAGCTTAGCAGCATACACGTTAGACAAAGCAAGATACAAAGATAGCGTTCAGTAGTATACTATATTACTTTACGCTATATATTTTATGCTACGATTCTTGTGTGTTGTACCGTGCATATAGTCCATATTGTGGACCAGTTTTCGCTGAATGTTGCACAAATGCCGAACGAATAGCTCGAATTGTTTATTTTTTTCTTCACATTCTCGAATACCTAGACTATAAACGATCGAATAATTTATAGGTATTCAGCACGACAATCCGATGTATGATTTTTGTAAAATGCTAGGCTTCGTGTTAAAATTTTACACGTTTACAAGCGAATTGAAGAAATTTTGAAATTAACGATTCAAAATTCCAAAAATCCACGTCCATGGCATTTACATTGTTTCCAAGACTTCCAACTTTTCAGATCAATTTAAATGGATCACTAATCGTTTTAGCAGACGATTCATATCGAAAATCGCCAAAAGTCGCTGTAAATATCATTTTTTGGATCTGTGCAAACAGCTTTTGAGGGGGCTCAAGGGTCGAAGTACTCGTGTCCAACATTTAAAGCATCTTACTAAATTTATATGTAAAATTTCAATCTGTTCGCCAAATTTAGGTAGTTGGTAGACGAGAAACCAAGAGCTTTTACCATCGAAATTTAGAGAAAACTACGTCTCAAATGTTAAAAATCACCCGAAATACTATCATTTGGGAGACTTTGAGGGGTTACAATGAAGCTGGCTCATTTCGTATCAAAACGACCCAAATAGTAACTTGGGTTTATCGATTTGGCTGAAAACTTGTTTTGTGAGTTCCCCTCAGTGATGTAGTGTAGGAATCATCGCCAATTCCGTCCTAACCCTCCAAGGGGAGGCGGTAGCCCTTGTCATTTCCGAGTAATTACGATTTTTCGTCAAACAGCTCATCTTTAAAAGCTCATATTTTAATATTGGTTAGACTTGAGGATAAATCAAACTCAGCGTCTTCGAATTAGTTAGGATCGACATGCCACATCAGGTTTTCAATTTTTTTAAATGTTGACCATGTTTTGCGGGGGGGGGTGGGGGAGCGAGGATGTAGATTGACGAGTCGCATCAAAAAAGTAAACCGATCTTCGAACTCAGTGTCTAAAAATCAATACATTCCCTTCATTTTTTTCATTTTTCAGAATTTTCATCAAAATTATGGACCCTGTCCCCAATTGGAGGTGTTGAGATCTCACTTTGAAAATTAGTTGATTAACATGAACGTAAAAAGGTCTTTTTATTGTAATTTTTTCAAATTTTTAAGTGGTAGCTTTCAACCTTTACATTCATCAGCAAGTTGAGCTTTCATCTCAAAAGTTCAACTTTAAGCTTTTAAAATTTTGACCATCGATTCCAAATCACCTTTTGGATCACGTATAAAACTGCGTGAATAGCTTTATTCTAAGTCTAACCAATCTCAAAATATGAGCCTTTAAAGTTCAGCTGTTTGACAAAAAATCGCGATTGCTCGAAAATTACAAGGGCCGCCCCCATCCCCCTGAAGAATTAGAATTGAAATGATGGCGATTCGTTCACTAGGCCATTGAGGGGAACTCCCAAAAAATTTTGAGCGAACTTGACTTTTTGGATCGTTTTGATATGGAATGATCCTGTCGGAAAGTCAATACTTTCAACAGACACATCGAACACCTTGACTGACTCTACTTACAAAATTTCAGCTCTTTAGTTAAATTTTGGGGGCAGGTTGGAGAGAAACTGCTTGTTTTCAAATACAAAGAGGACACGCTTCCTGTCTCATTTTCCAATTGACCTAGGGTACACATTTTTGGAACTTTTGCAAATTACACCCGTCTCAACAGCAACCGCCCCAAAATTTTAGGTATTACTTAATTTTGCCCAAGATCAGTCAGATTCATATGTATTTAATTCATCGCCAATCCAAGTCTATTGCCATAATTTCAGTGGTTTTGGTCAGTACTGAGCCCAACAAATGAATTTGGTCTTGGAAGAGAAAAATAAATAGCAAAAAGAGTAATATTTGGCATGCCCAAAAATTATCTACGACCTCAAAGTAGATATTGTTAATACTCCCCTCTAATGGCCCTAACCTCACCTATTACAGGTCAATTATATGTACGTTATATCCTCGTTTGCTTTGACAATATGCAGGCCCCTAGTCAGAAGGGGGCAATAGGGGGCGTTGCCCCCCCCCCCCAGAAAATTTTTGTCCCCC
>FIZR01009366.1:0-10589 GCA_900060175.1 Ferrisia virgata
CAACGTATACTTCGTGGTCTTCGAGTCAATGGGCTAGATGTACCTAAATTATCGCCACTGGTCGCTTTCATCGTTTGCCGAAAGCTATCAGATAAATTACGTATGGACTGGGAGCAATCTAATCATGATTATTCCTCTTATCCATCTTTTGAGCCGATGTATACATTTTTGTCTAATCGTGCCTTCGCATATGAAACCACGAGTACCCCTGCTACTTCAGATGCATCGAGTGCAAAGTCAAATACAGCTTTAGCATCGACGTCATCACAACCTCAATTGAAAAATAAGCAGCTTAAATTTTCTGCCTGGTCTACAGATAAGAAATCGTCGTCGTCTTCGTCATCTGACAAAAAATCATTCATCGCAAAAAGCCAGCCACCGCAGTGTGTCGCCTGTGATGGTAACCATTATCTCAACCAATGCAAGGTATTTAGTGATATGTCAGTAACTGATCGCTTTACGTTAGTTAAAGCAAAACACCTTTGTATTAAATGTTTTAATTCGAATCATTCAGTAATGAATTGTAAACGTAACTATAATTGTAATGTATGTAAGGGTAATCATCATTCGTTATTACATAAAGAAACTGTTCAAAATGCAGATCGTAAATCGACGCCCGACGAAACATCATCGGTAGGTAGTAATCCATCCGTTTCTTTGTGTGCTATGAAACCTACACGTAAATTGGTTATCTTATCAACAGCTGTTGTCAATATTCGTTCAAATGACGGCAAGCTTGAAAAGGCTAGAGTGCTTTTGGACCAAGGTTCCGAAACATCACTCGTTAGGCGTGAATTTTGTAATCGATTGAAATTAAAACTTAAACGTAATCCCAATCCATCGGTACTAATAGGTATAAATAGTGATAATACTACTTTAACTCAAATCACTAATTTCGAAATCGCTTCATTGAATTCTGAATTTACGTTAAACATTGATGCTGAAGTAATAAATAAAATCCCTTATGAAATTAATCGAGCCGATATCGCGAGTGTAATGAAAGAATTTCGCAATCTAAATATCGAGTTCACCGAATCCGATGATCTACCCTACGATAGTGTAGATATTTTACTTGGTTCTGAATACTTTGAACATGTCTTTAAAAGTAAACGTAAATTTATTGAAAATATGTGTATTCGCGAGTCGCATTTCGGGTATGTCATATCAGGTGCTAAAAAATCATCATTTGTTATCAAGAAACAAACATTTTGTGGTTTATCTAATTACGAGCTTAATGAACAGTTCAACAAATTTTGTCGAATCGAAGAGGTAGCCGAATCGGAAACCAAATCTGAAAATATAATCGAGCATCAGATGATTGAAGAACATTTTGAAAGTACTTACGAACGCGACAAAAGTGGAAGATTCGTTCTTCGCCTTCCTGTAAGGCTAAGTATTATTAACTTACGCAGTTCATTCGGTAAGGCACGTACTATGCTTATTAAAAGTGAACGTCGAAAATCGGAAGCCGTTCGAAAGGCTTATTGCGATTTTATGAGCGAATATGAAAATCTCTGTTATATGACAAAACTAGAATCGGTTATTCCTAGTGCTGATTCGTATTTCATACCTCACCATATAGTAACTAATTTAGTGAGTTCGAGCACTCAAAATCGAGTAGTTTTTAATGCGTCCTACGTTGACTTATCTGGTACCTCATTGAATGACCACTTAATGAATGGTCCAAAAACAAGGTTATAATGGTCGAATTGCGCGAAAAAAACCCTTTATTAATGAACGTAATCATAAAATTAGATTAAATTTTGCCCGCGAACATGTTCGGAAAGATGAGAGCTTCTGGAGTAACATAATATTTTGTGACGAATCGAAATTTAATATTTTTGGTAGTGATGGCAAAGTAATGGTCTGGAGAAAGCTAAATGAAGAAATGAAACCAGGTAACTTAAAATCAACTGTTAAGCATGGAGGCGGTAATGTGATGGTATGGGGCTGTATTTCGGCTTCAGGCGTTGGAGAACTGGAATTCATCGATACGAAAATGGATGCTGTTCATTACCTAGGTGTTTTAAAAAGAAATTTGAAAAAATTGGAATTTTGGAAAATTTTCATTTTTACCAGGATAATAATCCAAAACATAAATCCCAAATTGTGCAAGAGTGGTTGCTGTATAACTGCTGAAAAGTTATGAAAACTCCTGCCCAATCTCCAGATTTGAACCTAATTGAAAATTTTTGGGAAGAATTGGATAGGAGGGTTCGAAGAACTCAAATTTCTTCAAAAATCCACTTAAAAGAAGTGTTGAAAAAAGAATGGAGCGAAATTACTTCAGAATACACATCTAAAATTATTTTAAACATGCAAAATCGATTGAAGGCAGTTATTGAAAACAACGGCAACGCGACCAGATATTAAATTTTTAAAAAACTTGAAATTTTTTTCAATTTTACCAATTTAATTTGTTTAAAAAAATGAATAAAAAATATATTAATAATGAATAACACCTCTGAAATAAAATTACATAACTTTTAGACAAAAAGACTTTTGTGATGTTATTTTTAAACAATTTTTTTATTAATTGCACTGGAAGTGATTTCTTTCTGTTATTATTGTCTAAAAGTTATGTAATTTTATTTCAGAGGTGTTATTCATTATTAATATATTTTTTATTCATTTTTTTTTCTTCAATACATCACCAATAACTTGCTAAAATGAAAGTAACGAGTGTACAAACACTTTTGCGACTCACTGTAATTAATAACTCGATAAGTTGTCTGAAGAAAGACACCATTGTCATTGTTCTTATTATTTCAATGATTTACTTATGTATTTTTTTTTTTTTTTGGTTTAACGGTTCCCCTTTTTATTATTGTTTGTTCGGTTATTATTAATTAGTTTAGATTAGAAAAGGATGTGTTACACCCTTTCGGCGGGAGTACTGTTAACGCATCACTCTCTATCCTATGTTATTTTATATCGATAACGTATCTCAGTACCATACGTTATTTTACCCAGATGCACAACATGTAGTCACTTTTGATCATTACTGTTTTGTATGTTGCGAAATAAATACGTATGAAAGTGTTTATGCTCTTTTTATAATTAACAGATTTTGAATTTGATATTGATACAACTACAAATCCCGTTAAGACTCCAGGGGAGGAGAACGCAAAATCTCTAGTTGTCAATATTTTTGCTGAACAAGTAATGAAATGCAGCCCAGTCAAATTAGCATTAAAGAACAAAAAAATTGAAGTACAGTTTAAACAATGAGAATCGTTTTGTTTCCTACGTTACAACTAAGTTACAATCGTTATCGTCAGTAAGGATTGGTAGTACAATTTTCATACAATTACGAATTTTCAAATGATTCATTATCTCACACACACACACACACATCTTATCAACATTATCTATGGATAACTGTGGAAGATTTGTGATTCACTGTTCGTGCTGAATCGATAAATCGTGGAAAAAAATAATACTAAATTTAGTTTTAGATGTCATTTTTGACATCAGCTGTCACATAAAAATGTAATATACATATTACATACGACTGACAAATAGGAACAAATCATTTTGTGGGGTCTTTTAGTGGGTTGGGAATGGTAAAATTTTGTATTATAAAACAGCAAAGAATAAACATTTTTCTTAGTATACAGATTCGGTGATGTAATAATTTGGTTGTAGTCTGATAAACTTTATGTACGTATGTACGTTGATAAGATACACGCGATAATCTTTCGAATCAATAGGTACAATATGTTCCTCAAAACTGTGAAAAATATCATTGGCATTGTAGTCCTGCTTTCGATGATGCTCTCATACATGGGCGTATATTCAATAAAATCTTCAGAGTATGGATTAAACGGGTAAGTTGCTGATAAAACAATTTTCAAAAGAGAGAAGATTTCATAAACCATCAACTATTCTAATTTTCTATATCACATTGTCAATGAAAATCAGCCTTTTGCAAATTATACATATTCGGAGGATTTCGAATATGTCATTGAATATTGTAAATTTCACACCCTCTGATTCGTCAAAAACCCATTTCAATTGATTTGATTGATACAACTACACTATACTGCAGCCGGTAGCTCAACAACATTTAGTTTGACAGGAGGAAAAGAAGAATTTACTAAAGATGTTTCTTAAAAATTAAAAAATATATTAGAAGTGCATTTTAACCATTTTTTATAATGTCTAATAATTTTTTTTCTCGCAGCGACAATAAAAATTGATAACTCGATCCTGTATTGAAAGAAATCGATTAAATTACGGTTTTGAACAGGGCTGGAAGAATGAGTGAATTTCAGTTCTCATTGTGGTTCTTATTTTTATCAATCAAAATTTTTGTTCTTGTTGGTTTATGATTTTGTTTTCATTTAGGTTTTGTAAACTTTGTCCTTAATTTGTTCTTGTTCTTCATGGTTTTTGCTCTTCAGCTCAAACCCTCAAATTTTTGAAAATTTAACTGAAAGTCGTCAAATCATTGAAAAAGTTGGTGCAAATGAGACGCATCATCAGTAGATCTCAGTCGCTTACAACCGTATTGCACCTAAAAGAGCGCGCTATCTATCATGATCCCATGCCTGTGAAGCAGCTCTTACCACAGAGCCTATTTGCGCTTTGATGAGTTAGACCACCTGGCCGGAGATCTTCCTTTCCCTCTTTTACCAGAGGCCTTGCCAAAGAGAATGTCTTTCTCGACATTTACGACTTCTCTCCTCGACATTTACAACTTCTCTCCTCATCACATATCCAAAACACCCTAGAATGCGTTTCTCGCATAAAACACTTAGCCTGAGTGGCTCCTGTATTTCATTGACAATTGAAATGTTGGTTTGTTGTGCTATCCATGGTATCCTTAGCATCCTTTGCCAGACCTGCATCTCAAAGGTATCAATTCTTCTTTTATCATCCGCCTTCAACGTGTATGTTTCCGCGACATATACCAAAACAGAGAAAACAAGTAATTTCAGCCGTGTGAAATTGGAGCGATTGTTCGATAATTAGAGCATAATCTTGTATTTCTTTTCTTATGCAAGTGAATCAGCACTGAAAGTGAATTTCTGATTATGTTGAACCAGTTTTTCTCGTGTTGAAACACATTTTTTGCTTTGAAACACATATTTGGAAATAAAAACATAAAAAAATGGTTTGAATACTTTTTAATGGGTCTCCTCCCACGAAATTCCTTCCCCGGTTTTTATTCTGAAAGCCAAAATTGTCAATTTTAAGTGTAACTCAGTAAGGAACAGGTCAAGACCTAACATGCATACAACTTTTTCGACTTAATTGATGAACAGAATACAATGTTTCAGTATTTCACATCTTATCCGGACCACTGTGTATATCAAGGATGAGTTTTAAAAATTTTTCATTGCAAAATTATTTTATCAAACCTGGCCAACAAGAAAATCAGGTTTAAAAAGCATCGCGAAACTTCAGGGTTTTTTATCCACAAAAGTAAAAAATCTTAGTAACTAGACTGTACTGTTGTATATCGACAAAAATTGTTCTAATAGCCAATCAGCTACGTTGGGTGATGCATTTCGTGCGCATTAATATTTCAAACCGCCCTGATCAAAAATCCATTTAGTCAAAATTTCGGTCAAAAAGACAGGAATGCTCACTGACTTTCAACAAATTTATTCGTCTGAACATCACCCTCATAATTTTATATAATCCTTAACTGATATACTTTGTTTTGTTTTGTTTTGTTTTGCAGCAATCATGTTTGCGGGTACGATGATCATGATTCCATTTGTAAGCAAAAATATAGTTCAGCCCAATGGGGTGAGTGTGGCAATTACGCGCTGCATTTCGATGATGATACCCAAAATAAGCAAACTGTAGCTTGCTACAATAGCGGTAACTATTTAATAGGATGTTTGCACGACATTGATGATATTCTTGGAACCATTAGTTGCAGTCCGCCCTTGTAAAAGCTCTGATACCAGTTCTCCCCTTTTTTTGCTTGTGCCTAAGTATAAGTATACTCTTAGGAGAGTACGTTGTATAAGTAAATTTGCATATAATTTTTCGTAAATTAATCCATAAAGTGTATATTTAAAAAATTCCATGTTTTTTAAAACCGTACTCATGTTTGCGCTATTTTATTTGCGTATTATTATATGATCATAAAGATCATCAGACTTTATCCTGTTGTAATTGAGACTGAATTATTATAAGATAAATCGTGATATCTAAATAGTTGTAATGTGCAGGCCTAAGTATTAAGTTCAACCGTGAAACCGACACTCCTTGTTTCTTGTTCCTGTGGAAATGTAATCCATATACAGGAGCACGTAAGATCATCTATCTGAATAAGAACTGGAAAATGAAATGACCAAGTACGCATGTAACATAAGTAATGTAAAGTACTGTTCTGCTGAACCATGATTAAAATCACTTTCATTAAACTTTGTTTTCATGATATAAGTAAACCTCAGGTACATCTAGGACCCTTACTGAATCTACACATCAAATTTCAACTTCTCAGCTTAACTTGAAGGGGAGATATACGTGGAACAAATTCAAAAAATAAGAAAAACTACTCAAAAAATTACTTTTTTGACGATGCAAGGGAGTGCAATGAAGATGACCCCCTCCTCATACATTCAGGACCTGTAGCAAATTTACAGATCAAATTTCAACCTTCCACCATAATGGGGGGTATATGGGTAAAACAGCCTTTTCTGAAGGTTATCCTTTAATAATTGACGTAGGAAGCTGATTTATATCTGTTAATCGGTTTAGAAACGAATAGCTCCTGCGATTTTTTCCCTACAACGCCCCTTTTTCTGTATTTGGGCATAACTGAAAAATTCATTGCGAAACTAAACCTATTTGGCCAATTTTGTCGCTCAGTATCGACCTCAACACACGATTCTTGATTTTGGGAGGAAACCCCCTAAACAAAAGAAATAATTGTCTGACATGAGCAAAAATGGTCTTAGTGGTCTTCTATGGCCTCAAAACGGATTTCGTTAATATTTCTCCCTCCCTCCAATCACCAGTAGACTGGCAGTCTGTAATAGGCTGGTTTCCAATAACAGTTATTTTGAATTTCATACTAATACGACCCCCAATCCTATTAAGGCCCCAAGGGAAGATAATGCAAAATCTCTAGTTGACAATATTTTTACTGAGCGAGTAATCAAATGTAGTCCAGTTAAATTATCATTAAATATCAGAAAAATTTATGGCTAAAATTTTTCTCACAAGATTACAGCACACAATCCCCAAAACAACTTATCCAAAATCAAATAGTATCGCTGAATTTGGAGGGAAGTTATGTAAGGAACAACCTCGAAACATTAGAAAACCCACCCAAGAAAAAAACTCATTTCTTGGCTGTAAGAGCACGCAATGAGTCTGAACAGTAGAAACCTCCAAAATGTACATCTATGGCCCTCAGTAAGTCTACATACTAAATTTCAACTTCCTAGCTCACTTTGGAGGGGGGGGCGATATAGGGAAGGAACAGCCTTTTACAAGGTCGAAAAGTGGAATAACCCTCATATCTTCCCTCCTAACTGACTTAGGAGGCTGATTTTTGGATACAATATACAACTTTGGATGCTCGATCGATTGATGAAAAAAAGAATATTTTCGCGATTTTAGCCCCTCTGCGGCCCCTCTTGTCAATTTGGGCATAACTGAATTCTGACCCAAGGTCATCTTCATTTGAAAATATCAAATCCGTCACCGATCCATACATGCTTCCCAAATTTGATGCAATTTGATTGGTATCGAGCTGAGCAACCAAATTTCAGTTTTGGAGGAAAATGGAAAAAAATGAAAAAAATAAATATCTGCCCACGCCAAAAATGATCCATATCAACACTTTGATATCAGTAGTGTTGATAGTCAACTGTGGACAGTCCAACGTTGGCTGTCAATAATGAAGCATCAAAATCAGGACTATCAACAACTGATCATCAATATCCACATTACCAACATCTTAAACGTCAACTGAAATGTCAGGGGAAAAAATGCTAAGCAAATTTTCAAAATTCTTCATTTTATCACTACCATGATTCCACTTTTCAAAAATTTGAGTAAAACAAACGCAAGTAGTGCCTAGATTAGAATTATTGAACAACTGAGAATGGAACACGAATTCAAGGTTAGTTTTTTTATGCGAGTGATTTAAACCTTGAAATCGTTATAACAGCATTTGAGAATAAAATCGTTCAACCAAAAATGATGAAAATGAGGGGGAGCTTTGTACCCCTGCATCTTAGGTGGACTTCTTATCAAGAATCTCGCCTTAATGATGTCTTTAGCACGAATGATCACAGGGATTTAAAAATTTAATCAACAAAATGGGACGCTGAACCGAACCAAAAGCTCAACTTTGAAGAATTTTGGTCAGTATAGAGCCAAGTAATGAATTAATACTCGCTTGTAATATTGATTAAAAACTTATCTGACATTTCCAAAAATGGTCAAAATGGACTTCAATAGCGTCCTTAAACATATAATGCGTACTGTTTAATACGTTGTAATACCGAAGTTAGTTGAAAAACATTGCACACCTCATCAAATTTGCAAACGATTCGCAACCTTATACTCCTACGTATTAACATATGGAATATCATTGGAAACGTTTCGTTTACTGTTTGCACTAGAACATCAAATAAAAAAAAAATCATACATTTTACAGAAGCACATAAGAACAGCAAAACTTACGTGTAGGCATATACATCAATACATGTTTCGAGTTTACTCTGCTTACGTGTATGTGACAATAAGGCAACGAGCCATTTGGGGGGAGGTCTTGCAGGGCGTTGTGAATCACGAAACTTTGCGATTATAAAACGATAATCATATACTGAACAGCTTTTGTTGCATACTGATTTGCTGATCTAGTGATCCACACACACACGCACAATATGTTTGATAGAATCGTAAAACTCAACATTTTAATCGCAATTTGCGTGACAATTTCATACATGGGAGTGGATTCGATAAGCTCCAGCGAATATGGATCAAACGGGTAAGTTGCTGACCAAACAAAATAATTATTGCTGGTAGATACATAAATATTGCATTCAATTATCTAAAATTGATGTCCTATATGCATTTCAAGAGGGCGTTTCTCAAAAAAAATTTCCTTCATTGAGTTAAAAAGCTGAAATTTTTACCCACATCGTTGACATATTTCAAAAAAAAAAAAATCAATTTGGACCACTCTAGTAAAAGAGTGGTAATAACACGAAAAAGTTGCGAAATTCTTCACTTCCCAAACCTTTCTTCCTCTCCAAAGCCAGATAATGAAAAAAATTTAATTTGCTTTTAAAGCTGTACAACTTTCATTTGAAATACTTTTTCGTGACCTTTTGGTAACTGGTGAAGTAAGGAGTCGCTAAATCAGTTTTAAAATCGAAAAATCTGCCCCCCCCCTCCAAAAAGCGCTCTTATAGTGCGTGCTGTTTCAAGTTACTGGATTATTTGAGAGAAAAAATGGTGCCCACGCTAAACGAAGGCGAAATTTTTTGCAATAATGTAAAACGAGAAATTGAAAATTTTTCTAATAAAAATTGAAAATTCAAATAATAAGTTCTCGAGTAAATACAACAATAATTTACGATCTAAATTGTAAAATTTAGAAATTACATTTTCGATGAGCTTCTTTGTTCCTGGCATAACTGCCCTCCAAATTAAGCTAGGAAGTTGAAATTGGGTATGTGCATTTAGCAGGGGCCCTAGATGTGCCTTCTGGGGGGGGTCTCGACTTTTCAGCCCCATTTCATTTTTTTATTTAATTAAATATCCAACATCAGACAGCTTATGCTTCACGGCGGGATGGATGAAATTTCTTTAAAATGAAGTCTTCGCATTAAATCTTTTCAGATATTGATTTCAATAAGACAAAAAATAGGTAAATTTATATTTCATTACATTAAAATTTATTTAAGAAATAATTAATAAAATCTCTTAACAATAAGAAAAACTTCACATCAAACCGTATCATAGTAGTCATTTTTTCAACAATTCGAACATTTCAAAATTCAGCCGAACTTTGCAGGACTCTTCATAATGTAATTTAATCAATATGTAATATAAATTTTGTATGCTCCTGCGCTTTGTTTCACAGTGGAGATATTGGCCAATTTCAAAATGAAGCGGATTCACTTTGCCGGGAGCATTATTCGTCAGGCAATTGGGGTGATTACGATACTTATGCGTTGCATTTCGATGATGGCACCGCAAATGCAACAACTATAGGTTGCTACGATTCTGGAAACTGGCTGTTAGGATGTTTGCACAACTTGAACGGTGTAGGAACAATTGGTTGCAATCCACCTTTATAAATTACTCTTTCTACTGTAATGACCCAACGGAGAAGCTTTGCCATAGTTTTGTTATTCTTCATGCACTTGCAAATACAGGTAAGCAAGTATAATTTTATTTATTCCGCTACACCAGTTCGTTCATGTATACGTTTTATTGTAAATTAATCCACGAAGTATGATAAATATTTAATAAATTTCTTGTTTATATTTGTTTTTTAAAATTATTCTAACCTTGAAACGATTTTCGTCTTTATGAAGCTCAGTAATTGAAATTATACACGCCCAGTATAATAAAAATTAAAAAAAAAAAAAAAAAAAAAA
>FIZR01009368.1:0-20211 GCA_900060175.1 Ferrisia virgata
AAACAAAATATGTTGGGTGTTTAGGGGTGAATTTGCACAAAATGGACAAGTAGGGGTTTCTTTAATGCCAAGATATAGGTGGTTATGGGTAATTTTGGTATGATCTAAACGTAAACGGGTTATAATCACTTCTTGTTTTCGGTGTAGATGCGTCAAATTTTTCCAAGGAGAGACAGATTTCTTGTGTTGAAAAAGTTTGTTTGTTGCGATCTACTTATTCGAATTTTTTCAAATATTAATATACCTAATTCTGAAAAAAGGAATCTAAACTGCACAAAAAAATTTATTCACTCTTGTGTTAACTACTGACACAATGATAAGACATCCTGTTATTGCTTGTACTTTCGTCATGTACCTTTGCTTCTTGTAAACCACCCATTCATAGATAATTATGTATTTCCACAAAAATTTTTTGACTCGCTTTCGAATTATGATTTATTTATAGTGTTATGTGCACAATTTGCATGATGTGCACTTATGCTACTGGTGATAAAATAATATTACTGCTTGTGACCACGTGTGCTAAAACAAATTAAGACTATTTTTTTAATTCATGAACGGAGAAAAACCCAAAAAGAATAATTTTTCAGCGCATTGTATACGAACTATGAATATTTAATAGGTCGAGAATACAGTAAAAAGATTAACATATCATTTTTCAGTGAAGAATGCGATAAAAAGGAAGGATACGTAGGTATTTGCTAGGAGGTACTATTTTTAAAGGTAATAAATTTTCAAAAGTAAAATATTCATCGCGTATTTTTTTTTTCAGCAAATTTATTTTTGAAAAAATTTCCCTAGCTGTGAATTCAACTCCACGTTTTCGTGAGCAGTATTGCATTAACTAAATGTTTTTCTTTTTTCTAGTCCGAAATTGAAAATGCTAGCAGATTCGAAATTATTAGTTCTCCAAATTCGTTGTACACTGTACACGCTGACTGACTGAATACTGACCATGGAAAAGTTAAAATTTTAGACGTTTAAAAATGAAATACTCTACGTACGAAAACGATGGCATGTCGTGACCGCATATTATCGCGTGTTTCAAATCGTTTACTTGTAAAAAAAAAAAAAAAAAAAAATTGAAAAAAGTAAAATAGATATAAAATAAAAGATCGAGTCAAAGTAATACCTATCTTATCAAGTTCAGTTTTTGTTATGTATTTTTGTGTCCGCGTGTTGAAAACACAGTGGTCATACAATGAATCATGAAAATGTGGCGAAAGTTTTTTTTACAAAAAATAAAAAATAAACAAAAGAAAATAACGAAACGATGATACGTGTATTTTCGAACGAATAAAAAAATGTACGGTACGCGTACGTGGTTTTATTGTGTTTGAGCTTATTTATAAAATAGTCATTAGAATTACGTTACACATAATGTGTATGTATCTGTGGAATACATATTGGCAAAAGCCCAGAAAACTTGTTTATTAAAATGCAAAAATTATCTGATGAAAAGGAAACGTTTGCATCAGTTTGGTATAATTATGCACTCTAGCTAGATGCATTAGAGTTTTTATTCGTTTGAATTTATACAGAATGAATACAACGTTCAGGTGCATGTCGCATGCCCATGTCCGAATAATATAAGTCTGATGTATTAAAACATGGTTAGTTTAATTATTGAATGGGAGTGAAAAAATTTACCTGCAAAAATATTTTATTCTGATTTTAATTTGGACATGGCTTGTATGTAGATATGTAATGTACGATATGTTGCACGAAATGACCGAATGAATTTTATGATTCATGGTTTATGAGCTGAGTCTGGGCACATGTTGCAAGCGCTAAATTTTCAATATGTTTAAATTCTTGGCGTTATAGAGTTTATGAAACATATGCGAGGCAGTAAATGAATAATACACATGTTGGCGAGTTTTTCCCGATAACAGATTAGACTCAACGTTAATGGACAATTGTAATAAGCCATAGATAAATTCAAATTATTGATGTAATTTTTCTAACGCATGATTGGAATTAGGCCAATTCTTAATAGGTGAATTTGTTTTCGTCTGATATGATCTCTACGCTGAAAAAAGTATTTCTTTTTAATTACCAAGGTTATCATGCTTTAATATGAGAATTATTTTTTGACCACTAGTGTAAAAATGAATTATTGAAAAGAGTTTACGTGAGGTATCTTCGAGTTATTTTTATTTATTTATTTTTCAACGAAAGAACGTAGACATGTTTTGAAATATATCCTAGCGTACCTAAGATATTCAATGTATTTTTATATTTACTTATACTGGTAGAAGAATGTGTCAAACAATTTCTCAGCACGAAAAATGTTGCAATGATTAATAAAATTTTAAAACCAAGTATGATAACTACTGGAGCGTTGGTAATTGTTCAATTTTTCATAAAATGAAAACTTCATTTGATTTTGAAAAGATGCTTCAAAATTTTCTGTATTTTGATTGTATTTATTGATAAATTAAAGACTTTTATTATTTTTATTACGTTTTTAAAGCTCCATTTTTCAGTACTGTAATGTTGATTTGAAATTTAATTTAGTGCAGAGTTTAATAAAAATGCTGAAAGATTACGAAAATTTACTAAAATTTTTCAAAAAAATTAATTAGATTTGTTTTTTGAGTTTTATTAGAAGTATTGATGGTTGAAGCTCATTGTTATTCTCATAACAAAGTAGGCCAGAAAATTTTAACTTCATAGTAATTTTATCGCAATGATTAATTAGTGAAAAAATTTCCATTCCATTTCCCAAGCACTCAAGTTATTTACTTTTTCGATTTTCATTTGTATCCAAGTGTTTTTCGAATGATGCTTTTGATTCTATCACAAATGATAACTAATTGTACCATAATATTACCGTTATTACAACAAAAATAGAACGAAATTTCAAAGGATGCTCCTAGCGGATTGATATCCTATTTAAATATAGGTACTTAACTAAACGAAACGTTACTAAGATTGCACGTAAAATGAAATTCCAACTCACGCTCACTCATGTAATTATTATATTTCATAGTTTATTTAAAATTTCCTGTTTTTTATTGTATTTTATTTTATTTCTTAGGGTGAAAAAATGATAAAAATATTTCTGAGAAGGCAAATAAATATGGCTTTTCTGTATTCTGTTGTGTACCTCTACCTACGTCACTTTTATTTGAAACTTAAAATATACGGTCTTGAAAAGCGAAAAATTATGAAATTTAGGAAACATCCACTTCACCCTGTAAGCAATTAAATAATTATAATGAACCACTTTATTACTGACAACACGTCAGTCGAAAGCCAGTAAAAAAACTCGTTACAAAGAGGAGATGATTTATCTAAAATCATAAAATTTAAGTAGAGTACTCGCACATAAGTGTACCTACATTTTTAAAATTCAAAATGTGAATTATGATTTCTTCATTTTAGGTTTGAACATTTTATAAGTTACTCTAGACCTTTCGATATTAAGCATGCTGACGATATCTAATTAGGTAGTAGGTATCTATTGAGTCAATTTCAGTCGTTTGTAAATGAATTTGAAGTTCCAATTGTAGATTTACCTGTTCGGTAACAAGTTCTTGTTCTTGTTCAACTTCTAGTCTATGTGGCGAAATTGAATTCATCAGTCTGTTGGATCTGGACGGTTCAACTAGTGCAGGAGGAAACCTACATAAGTTATTCCTAGGTTGTTGTTGGGTGCCTTCGTAATGGGGTAAACCTGCAACCGTAAATGGAGTAGCAACTGCTCCTGGAATTGGCGGCTGAGGTATGAATGGAAGAGCATTACGAGATTGATGATTTTCAATTGGATCATAAGGAACTTCTCTGAAATTATGGGATGATTTTGGAAATTTTTGCTATTACACTAACCATACTAACGTAAATTATATTTAGTGTTTTTTTTCTATGTTTAAAAGGCAAATTTTCAAGAGGTACACTATAGGTACTATACATATGTTAATAGAAGAAGATAAAGATGTGGGTTGATTGCACAAAAATCGACTAGTAAACAATAAAAATACTTCTACATACCTTTCGATCACCACTGATACATTACTGCCAGCATTTTTGAATAAATTCAACGCATCCGAATGTCTAACATCACGAGCATCATAATTAGCAATTTTTCTAATTATGTCTCCTTTTTGTAAAACGCCATCGCTGGGACTACCAACGATTATCTATCGCAAGACATATCACCCAGACAATTATTTCAGTTTGTAAGGAAATTTAGAAAAATCCATTACCTTAGTAACAACCAGTGGGTAATCTAAATCGCATCCTCCCGATAAACGGAATCCCCATGGAAGTGAAACACCATCACGATGCAATGTTATGGTAAAAACGGCCGTTTTATTCGGCATCAGTGTTGAGATCACGTAATAACGAATAGTTCAGGAAAATAATGTTTAAAAAATGGGAATACTTCGACGAAAAATTGCAACAAGTAAAAAACTAGCGCGAAAAAATGTTTACATATTCGTAAAATTTTGCACAAATTATGTAAAAAAAAAAATATCAATTCGCGTCCATATGTACCTATCCTTTATAAATTTTTATACAATATAAGAATCGCAAGGTCTAACTACGGATATAAACTGCGCTAAATTGTTGATCTACCGCATTATCCCCGGTCCCCGTCGGTTAAAACTATGTCAGCCTTCGCAATAAAGTCTGTACAATGCTGATACCGTTTTGGCAAATGAAGATTTTTCCTAACATCTTCACTATTATTAGAGCTAGAAGTTCAGATAGTGCGTTTATGTTTGCATTTCATGTAGGTACCTTACTTATACGATGCAACACAGTACAAGTTTACTTACCATGTGCGTTCATAGCTTCATACCGGGACGAGCCGCCCATGGCGTGTGCTTGTGATTTCCTTCCTCTCTCGTCTCCTCCTACTTGAAGAAACTTTCGAGTTTTTGAGAGAAATTTATCAATGGTAACATCAGAAAGGGGAGACATAGATTTAAAAATTGAATAGGGGAGCTGATGTTGTATTCATACAGAGTATAATTTGTGATTTGATAATGAAATTATTTTCATTGCTGATTTGTAATGAGTCGCACTTGAAGCGTCAAGGCTAAACGCAAACATGTGGCTTGATCAGTCGGGATTGGATACGAGTTGATGAAATTGCATACGCAGTCTGCCTGAAATATTTTGTGTTTTTTTTTTCAATTCTCTACATTTAAAAAAAAGTTAATTTCAAAGTAAATCATTTCAATCATAATGTACGAATTGTCGTTTGCATAATATGATCAAAATATCAAACAGAATTTTAAGCAAATGGTTTTAAAAATCAAGCTATGCTATAAAATAACTTATAAGGGTAGGTATTTGATTAAAAATAAATATCAAAAAAATAATAACAAAATACAAAATTTTTTATCATATTATCAACATTACTTCATCTAGTTTCTTATAGCACGCGAAAGTATTTATCATTTTTAACCCTATCTCATTACTTAGCTGACTACGTAGATTAATTACCTACGAGTTCAAAAATTCACGCTCACCATGTTTTCTGCCTATGTTGAGTAATTTACGAGCTTCATTCTTTTTTCCCACAAATTTCTGCGAAAATGAAAAATCGAAAGTACAAACATGTTTTATAATAAAATTTATCAAAAATGGTAGGAACTTGGATAGTTTTACAAAATAACATAAATGGTGAAAAATATAGAAAAACTCGAACCTGCGAACAGAGAGGGAAAATGAAGAAGTATTCCCCCGGTTTTATTCCGAGGGTCTGATTTCAGAAGTTTCTGTTCAGTTTCATGAAATTGCATAATTTTTTCAAGATAGAAACTTTGTTTAATTTTTCTACCTCGGGCCCGTATTTTCACTGCTTGGCCTTGGAAGTATTGTTACAATTGCCTCGCCATATTATTTCAGTAACATAGATATTTCGACTGATTTGAAGAAATACCAATTAGTTAGGGGATTTCTCATTTTAAGCTGTACGTGTACATGGTTGGGCACACCAGCGTCTAGTTGCATTGAGTTAGAATGAAATTTTGTAAACAGTGGCAGATTAGTGGCAATGTATTTCTTTTTAAGTCAATCGCTCATAATTAATCGTTCAATAAATACACATTTCTTTTTTACACGTTTTCTTCCCTACTCATAGGCATGCGAAGTGAGTGCATCTACGAAGACTCATAGTTACATTGGCTGCGGTTTAGTTTTTATTTTATTTTCACGTTTTAACATTTTAAAATTTAACTTTTAACGTGAAAATATGACATTTGAATTTGAATACCAACTGTAGTGAAATTGCAGTTTTAGATTTTCAATTCTCCTAATTTGGTAATTCCTAGTTTCCGACTGACTGAATAAAATAGTAACATTAATAAAAATAAGCTCTATTACATTGAATTTAGTAAACATTAGTACTGACCTACTGAAAAATATTAAAATTTAAATTTGACTGCGCGTTATTATTATGAAGAATAAAACTTGTCATTAATCAATTAAAAAGAAAAAAAAACAAAACAAATCAAACAATGTCAAATAATGGAAAAATTTTTAAATCTACACAAATTTGAAACTGAAAGAAAAGTGTTCATTCATCAGACATTACAATACAATCTTCACATCACTGCATCGCTTTACCCAGTGTTCAATTATTTTTCATCAATTCAATTCACAATTCATCATTTTTATACTTCAAATTACTTCATTGTTCATTGTTCATTTATTGCTCATTATTCTGTGTGGCTGGCTTAAGTAGTCGCTAGTCGGTGAAATTGTTGATTAATTCTATATTTTTATTCGTTATTTATTCATTCCCATTTATTTACGACTTCGAAAAGTGAATGTAAAATTGTAACGCGCATGCGTTTGTTACAGCTGCTTGAGATGTCATTACTGTCGTAAGCCTAAAACGACAGAAAATTGTTTTGTTTTGTATCATTCACGGTGACGTATTCGGATTGTAAGTGTTATCTATTTTTCGAAAAATTTCAAAATAATTTACTAAAATTTTATATTTTATCATATTTATTCATGTGAATTTTTTTATAAACATGTTTAAAAAGAAAAACTAAAAACATGGATAGGTATGTGAAGTACTCTCGTTGAATCGCTGTATCTTTCATCGCTTAATTAGATTATGCACTGTTCAATGCTTTAAGAAATACGAGCTTTCATCTGATACACTATCTTTAGATAAACTCATCATGGTAAATTTAGTTTGAGGAAGTTTAACTGTATTGAATTCATTTGTACTGATTGGTTTATTGAAACTTAGATTAATATATTCGTTTTGTACGAGTAGTTACATTTGCTTTAACAAAGATTAGCTTATGAGATCAGTAATTCGGTATCGCAAGATGCTACTTAAAATGCTTGATATAATTTGTAATAAGATCGCAAATTCCTTTCTAAATATCGATATAAACCGTAGCTATGAGCTTCTTTCGCGAAAAACTGTAGAAGATGCACACTATATTCGTGTTTCGATGAATGTGTTGCGGTGTTTTTTTTTATAACTCAATAAGATATGAGGTAGTTGAAAATTTGTTCTACTTTCTTTCTTTCTTTCACATTACCAAAATTAAATGGTTATAATTTGTTTTGCAGTGTCGTCCGTAGTAAAATGATTTCCTCGAAGGTTGACCCAGAGAAGAGAGATCAATGTGTAGAAATCCCTAGAAGAAGATATGTAAGTAAAATGCAACATCTTGTTGATATTAGCTACTTGACATTGATTCAGACAAAATTTATGTACAATTGGTGCTCAAATAGGTACATTTGTTCATTAAGTACACATCGATTTAATTTTTAAATGATTTTAAAGCTAAAGAAGTATATATGTATGTATACCACACACTTAACCTTGGCGGTGATTATTATATTAGTTTTCAAGCATCATTAACACGTTTCGTTTGTGTATCTGTACCAATTGATTAGATTCTTTTTTTATTGATTCAAAAAACAGCGCAGATAAGGAGTTATTGTGTTTAGATCTAAAGAACTGTATTGTTACGTAATGCGAATCGATTAGATAGCAAATGCGCATCACTTTTTGTATAATTTCAACGTTAATTAGTTTCGGTGTTGGTCTTTTTGTTTAATTTTTTTTCTACAAGGTTGATGAATTAGACAAATTTGTTATTGCAAATCAGTAACATGCTAATAAATATGCAAATAAATGAAATACCTACTTCTGTTTTTTAAAAGCCTAGTCAGCTTTGGCATAGTACAAAGACATTCCATTCGTACGTATATTCGATGCCTGAAAAAAATAAGATTGTCAGCGAATTATTGGTATCTGGATATTTTTTCGCACCAACACAGTAGCTGAAGAACTACCTCGCGAAAGCTAAAATGTTGTTATCGCCTTTACAGTCTACTTGAGAATTTGTTAGTAAAATTTTTCAACTCGAAGTAAAATTATGCTATGCGATAATTTTTTCATTTTTAGATAAATCGAAGTACATATCAAATTTTATAAAAAGTATGAAATTCATATATTTGCGATCCGACCTGCGAATGAGTAAAAAAACTACTGATGATAACCTCGATTTGGTGTTATATAATATAAAATTCGATTAAAATACTTTTTAATTATGTACAAGGACTTCAAAAGTCGTTAACATTATACTCATTAACCCTTAAAAAGCAAGCCAGACTTATCATTTAGCAATTCGGTGTATATAATTTTAGAACAAAAATTGTAACTAAGTACTTAGTACTTAGCTACCAATGTAATATGCATACTGTATCAAACGATTGAACGGTTAGCAGGTTGTGTAAAGAAACAGATGGACTATGTTTTAGTACGTTCATTCCTCAGATAATTTTTGATCAACATGCTGATGTAATCTACGAAAATTATGTATGCTTTGCTTACTACATTCAGTTGGTATAAATATGTTTTTATAAGTTCAGTTATCTTTATTTCCGCACCCCATTAGCTCTAGGTTTTCCCATTGGTTTGTTTTAATAAACAATGGAAAAATTTTAGAGCTAATGTTTCATCTTATTTTATTCAGATTCACACAGAAAGCGAAAAAAGTTCTAGTATTCCTCATAGAATCGATTGTAAAAAGTGTTAGGTTAAAAAGTGCTTCAGTGCAGCGATTAAAAAGATCGACATGTATCAGTCTAACAAAAATTTTCTTTCAACAAGAATTTTGCATACTCAATTTTGTATTTTATATTTGGAATTGAAATTGAAATTTCAAAATCGTAATAATGATGTTCACAAGAAGATTAGTTGTGATAAAATAATTCTATGTTAGGTAATGAAGTATGCCAGATAAGATTTAATTGACGGATATCAATTCAGTCTCGAATCTGATTATCTTCAACTGGTCTCCTTTTGCTCTTCACGATGGAGAAAATCGTAAAAAGCGTGAAAATGACTCATTGACATATAGACAAGCTGACACGCTCATGTGGCATGTGGCAGGTCATTGCATTTAGTCATTCCATTGTGGTATACACAGTACAAACATAATATTTCATTTTTTGGTCTTTGATGTCAAAAAATTTCTAGCGCAACGTGTTATTTGGTTTGATTTTTTGTTAAATTTTCACAAATTTGGTTTGTTCACGCATATTACTTTTTTTTTCACCGTATTCATTAGGAGTATTACACTTTTCTTCGGCGATAATGTTTTTCTTCCTACATAGAATACGATTCAAGTTCTTTTGAAATTGCTCATCCGAAGAATTTAATTACTTATTCCTCGTGAAAATTGTTCGGAATTTCTGCATCAATAAAAACATCTTCTTTGTGTCAATATCGCGATATATTGATACTCGTAATTTATGTATCACCGAGGAAAAATTAATGATCGTAATAATTCGTATTCTATAGAGTAATATTCATTCTCAAAAAATGTTTCCAACTGTGTTTAACCTTTTTAATTCTTTAAAAATTCGCCAGAGTAATGGGAATTTCAAAGAAAATACAAGTTTTTGATTTGTCATTGATTTTTAGTTCGTGAATTCCGTTCATTTATTTACTAGTTTCTCGAGAAATTGATTCGATTCAGAAAGCAACACCCGCTCGTTTGAAGTTATGGCACAGTAACACTACAGACCAAACATACTCAACTAATCGTAAATTTGTTTCTCTAACGATACGCTCATTCTTGAAGAATATGTATACCAAAAAAATTCTTTCGATTTATTTTAAATGTACCCGGTACAAATATATGTAAACATTCGAAATGATCATATAAAACAACAATAACAACAGTAAGACACACCTACCTAGTACTTAGACTACCTACGTCAAAAAAAAAAAAAAATAGTCACATAAACGTGCGAGACAGCAGTATAAAATCAGCGTATCATTTTAATCGAAATTAACTTATTATTACAAGACGACCTTGTGTAAAAATTTGTTCTCCGCGGAGAACATCATCAAATCCTTGATAATCAAGCTGCATGTATGATGCTTAAAATCGCTATACCCAATTTCCGGAAGCTATACGGTAATTTTTTTTCATTATTTTCCCCTTCCTCCATTCTACCGCTTATCGCACTACTTTTCACTTACGTTCGACTTTAGTAGCTTCTGACGAGTTCTAGTACATTACGTACCTGTGCGGCTTTCAGAATGTGAGCGGTGTATACAAAATTACGATAATTTATCTACAATTTTTATTATTTCGCTAGTTCGTTGTTAAAAAAAAATTTCGAGTAGAGGTAATTGTCGCGTGGGCATACCGGAGTATAGTTCTACTTATTTATAAAAATAATCGACTATAAAAACAATGATCCAGACGAAAAAGTTACCAGATTTTTGCTCACCGCAAACCGATGGATCTCGATATCAAAATGGGCACAATGTACGTATGGAATTTTCGCATTCGTATTATTTTTCCACAGTGTAAAAAAAATAAATAGTTGAAGCGAGGTATTAGCACAATGACCGAATTAAAGTCCGTGAACTATACGTTATTTTAACCGGTATAATATCTGACAGCGAATATACTGGGTCTATAGGTGCAGCAGACAGATACAAGTTAATAATGATGACGAATCGCGCTGATTTTTGTAGGTGCTTATGTATTGTTCGGACATGTTCGTGCGAGTTTAAATTACTGACGATAGAAATACGTACACTTCACAGAGGTAGATCAAAAAATGCATCATTACTGTTCGTCTACGTATGTATGTACATATGTACGCAGTAATTGTATAATGATATTACCTCACGATATGGAAAAAAATTTAAAATATTTAACCAACACGCTGGTGCAAGGTGCTCGATATACTTACTTCGCGGAGAACTTGTTTACTTCTTTGAATAGTATTTTATATTAGAAAGACTTTCACCTTACATCCAATCAGCCTGTGTCGTAATAACGAGGATGACACGGATAGGAAGTGTTGTGGAAATGATTCCAAGAGGTTTGCATTGACCGTATGCTACGATTCCCAATAAACGTTTCGTTTACTACATTAATCTTTAGTGGTTTTCATTAAAACAGTTCAATAGAGAATTAAGAGATAAAACTACTTACATCGCTTTACATATGGATCACGAGTAAAGGTTAAATGAGGTGAATATCATGGCAAAGGTTTTAATAATGATAACAGAAGTCGTTTTTTTCGGTCCAGTGTTGTATTAAAATTACATATGTATGTACCGATTTAGTCTGAGAATGTACTGAGTTGTAAGTGATCGAAACAGAAAGGTAAAGGGAAAAGGATGGTTGGTGATTCTCTTCGTATAGATTCTTAGGATTACTCTTAGAACCTTGAATTTTGTAGGTGTTTAAAAAATTAATAAATTTGAACCCTTGTGTCAAAAATTTTGTATTTCTGATGAGCTGCTCAGGTAAGTTACCGGAATTTCAATTCCGTATTTCTGCAATATTGAATTCTTCCGAATTTTTTCGGCTTTCGCGTTGCGTTGTAAATAAAATTAAAGATTTTTTCATTTGATTTTTATCTTTTTTTAAATTTTGTTGAAATTTTAGGAATATGTTCAAAATATTGAGAACATGTTTCACAAAAGTTCATATTGATACGGTATAATTCAAATTATCATTTGAAGTTGTGGGAATCGTGCAAAAGTGAGAAAAAAGTAGTTTTAGATTCTAATTCGTATTCACTGATCAAACGATATACAAGTTGAAATACAATTCAAAAAGTAGATGTTTATTACGTAAAAAATTTTCCTAAGCTTTCATTTTGAATTTTTGAAGATATCATTTAGATAACCCTCTATACTTGTTATATGAAACAAAGGTTTTAAAAAATTTCATAAGGTGTACGATATACCACTATATTCATGAAAAATAAAACACAAATTTATCAAATTTCAAGAAAATACATTTTTATGCATGTTGAACAATTTGAAAAATTGCTTTAGAGTTTTGTAAAAGTCAACTGTCCTTGAGATTACCATTGAACTTATCCCCTACTCTTGGCATTAATGTACTCAAGTTTTGTATTATTTTCTAGAAAAATTGAATGTAATGGTTTTTTTTTACACAAAAAGCAAACTAAAAAGAATAGATAAAAAAAGTAAAAATCTCGTGGCAATATGGAAAAAATATGAATCACTTGTTAAAATTATCAAAAAAAAAAAAAAATGAAAAATTCTACAAGTCATTTTAAAAGTTTGTGTGTATCGTACAGTGTTATCAAAAATAAGTTTGTACTTCTGTACTTACCACATAAGTTGAAATAGTTCATTCTTTAGGTAATAATTCTTTTGAATGGCAATCGAAACGTTGAAAGTGAGCATTTTAAAATCTACAATTTTTCAAAAAGTGTAGTTATTGTGCTGAATCGATATACATCTCATGAAAAAGAATACGTAAGTGTTAAGTAATTCGTGGAATTCAACAGGATAATTTTCTAGGGGTAGGCTATCGAGGTTACGTAATTTGTAAGATTATAAAAACGTTGCTTAATTTATATTCATGTATTGAATATAAGTAAATGCATGGGTTTAAAAATTCTAGAAAAGTGCAAAATGTGGGAAAGAAAGATTGCTGTAGAACTTGGTTTAGGTAGTACGTGTGTTATAAAAAACTTGTTTTAAAATTTAGTCGAGCAGGTTGCAAATTAATAATTTGATTTTTAAAGGTTTTTATTCGATGCCATCAAATTTTTTAACGCAGATGTTTTTTTTTTTTAATTCCTCTCATATACTACTTGATTTTACAGAATTGTGTCTGTTTTTGAAAATTTTGAATCGAATCTTCAAAATAATTTTTTTCTGTTCTTTTTTTTCATTTAAATACGATAACAACGTATCGAAGATGTTCATTTTTTAAAATAATTTAATAACTAGATAAATTATGTAAAATTTCTTGTTTACTTCGAAATTCTTCAGTTTTAAGCGTAATTTTTCATTAATAAAATGAACAAGAGAATACTCATGTCCCCGACAGTAAAGCTAATTATTTTGACATACATTAGCTGTAGGCTTCGAATTTTTTTATTTTAATTTTTGAATCGCGATTTTAAATTGTTGCCAGTTATTACGAATAAAATCGAGAAAAATTTTTAAGCGATACTTTGTAAAACATGAATTCCTATTGTGTTTAGCTGAAGACGAATAGATTTCTTTTAGCTTTAAAATAATAATAATCAATGATGCGTAAACATTATGCTAAGATGATTTCGGCGAATTTTATACATGTCTGTTCTTAATGCGGCACATGATT
Source organism: Ferrisia virgata (assembly GCA_900060175.1). Taxonomy (NCBI): domain Eukaryota; kingdom Metazoa; phylum Arthropoda; class Insecta; order Hemiptera; family Pseudococcidae; genus Ferrisia; species Ferrisia virgata. Next base: position 13,617 of record FIZR01009368.1, read on the forward strand.
TTTTCTCGTGATAGCGATTACGGTAAAATATAAAATAAATAATAACATGACTCTATAGATTTGTGTAATTTTTTTACAACGTGGTCAGAGTAAAAATTGTAGTAGATATTTTAATAAATTTTCCACCTTATAGGTGCTTACTTACCACAAAATGATACCAAATTGTGGGCTTGTGGTCGAAAACTACTTTTTAAAACTTCCTTATCTCACATGGTACTTCTTATTTACATTATTATTCATTTACTTACAATGCTGCGAGTATAATGAGATCAAACGAAATACGAGTTTCAGATTCATTTCTTCTTGTTTGATTCTTACCTAATTAGTTGACCTCGAGATCAAGAGATATGTTATTTTGTTGATTTTATTTATCATTTCTCGTGTTCGACAGATGCATATGTAATTATTTATGGAGGTTTTTCCATTCGTATTGATACTCGTATGGTTTCATCTACGAATGATTAGGTACCTATAAAAATCACTTTAACGTTTCAATTAAGAATTCGGATTTATTAATGAATACTTTAGTATGTAATTAGTATTGTCTTTCTTAAAAATACTATGAAGTATCAAGAATTAATTAGGTATTGCGATGATTTTTCTATGCCGAAAATTTTGTTTCAGGCAGCAAAATTTTTTCCTAGTCGTTTAACTATCATTACGTGAATTTCTTCTTCGAATTTAGATTCTCTCGATTAGATTGCGAACGTAGCCGTTATAATTGGTCATATTTGTATACTTATAGGTTATGCAATTGTTGTGAATTTTTTCGTTGTTTATCCGTCGTTATCATGCGGTTATTTACCATTTATATCACGGAAAGTTTTACTTAGGTAGTGATTTGGAAACGATAATATGATGCTGTTACATGGATTAAGTACATGAAATTTTCAAACCAACCTTTATGGGTCTAAAAAGAGACATCTAACGGTCGGTTGCATTGTATCTTTGAAGTTCGAGCTACATATATGATTGATGCTGTTTACTTTATGAGCCTTTTTAAGGTTTCGTCGAAAATGGATGTTTACTTACTACCGAATACTGACGTACCCACATTATTTGGGTTTACTTATGATAGAATCTATAACAATGAATAGAAGGTGAAGTAGGAAATTATTACTTTTATTGAAGAAATATTCTATCCTTCGAACAATAACCTATCGAAATAGCCGATTGTTTGTAAATATAGAAGTTAATTTAACTTACGTAGACGTACTTAAATTTTTTTTTTTTTTTTCGTTTCAGGGAATGCAAGTAGCAACAAATGTTACGTTCCAGAAACATCATGTCTCTCGGGACAAACGAGGCCATATCTTGGGAAGACATCGAGGTTTTCGAGGATGTACCGTGTGGTTCACAGGTACGAATGAAAAAGTTACTAAAATGCGAATAATTCTCCACGTGTCAATTTAAACCGGTTGTCTAGTATTTACGCTATTTTTACTCTCGTTGATTTTATGCAGGATTATCTGGTGCTGGTAAAACCTCGATTTCGTTCCATTTAGAAGAATGGCTTATTTCACGCGGAATATCGGCTTACGGATTGGATGGCGATAATATTCGTACTGGATTGAATAAAGATTTAGGGTTTACCCCGGAGGATCGAGAAGAAAACATTCGTCGAGTGGCCGAAGTGGCGAAATTATTTGCCGATAGTGGAACCATCGCTTTGTGTAGCTTTGTTTCACCGTTCGCAGCGGTAAGAATGTTTACCTAGCACATTTACTCAGATTCCATGTTTTAAAGAAGATTATTATTGTATGTATTGTGAACGGAACATACGTTACGTACCGATGAAAGATTTTGAAATTTTGTGTAGAAACATTTTAAAATCGTATCGTGAAGTTGAAAGGAATAAGGAAGATTAATTTGTAAAAAACACATATCGTATTTTTATGAAATAATGTGTGACTGTTGCTTGGTGAATTCGATAGAGAATATTTTAGGAGGCTCAAATTTGATGTGTTATTTTATGGGTACTGTAAATATGCTTTTTAGGGCTTTCAAATTTCCTCATACTTCTTCAGAAATCTGATAAAAATAAAGGTAATAGATGACTTGATGACTAATATCGGTTCGCTCGTTGATCGGTTCCGATCGAGAGCGAACTAAGTATATTGAGTTTTACAACTCAAAATCCTACTTTTAAAAAGACATTTTTTTACTTATTTTCACTGATATTTCGACAAAAACGAGAAGTGATATTAGGAATGAACAATTACTGAAATAGAATTAAGAGTTTGCTCTGTTTTGGGAAAGCTTTGGTGAAATGATGGATAAAAATACAGAAATCTCAGCTTCATAACTGAACATATTTAATCCACACTCAATTGGAACCGACTATAAAGACAAGTGTAGTCATGTGATTAATGTTCGGCCAATGAACAACCAAAAAACTAGCTCCGAACAAACTGATAAGAACATTTTTTATATCATCCTTTAAATTACTATTTGTGAGATTTGCAATTTTCTTTAATAACCATGTTGAAAAATCAATAAAATTGCGCTGCATTAAAAATTCGTATATTTTTTTGCTGCTTATAAATTTATTGCGAATGTGAAAGAGATGTCTTATCAAAATAGACATGCACAGGTATGTGTATTCTCACTTGTTCAAAATGAAGATTCAAATTTAAGACAGAAATTTTATACTTTATTGGCACCAGTTTCATATCCGTATTCTAATTAGATAGCAAATTACCAATATCCGAATGTTCACGTTTAACGTATTGATATAGTAGAAAATACCAGTTTTTGGTGAATTTCATGGGGTAGAGGGGAAAGATACGTCTAAAAATATTCTCGTCCTTACTTTGAAAAAAATAAGATTCTGTATAGTTGGTTTTTTGATAATTAGTAACATAATTAAGCATTTATTACATATGTTACTATCAACTATCAAACACCTACATAATTGTTATAAATTAGAAACAGATAGTAACATTTGCCGAATGTGCGTCTTATAAAGAAGCCTATTGCATTTCAAATTCATTTATCTCACACCTTCAAATTTCTAAGAAGTATTCCGTTGTTCAGTGTAGTTTGTAATTAACGTTTCTTTGAAAAGAAATTTCTAATCAAAGATTTGTGAATTCGATAATTTCGGAGGCGATTATTTTTACAATTTATTTTCTCCAACGTTAGGTACTAACTGCTAGTTTGTTGTAATTCTATAATGATAATGCCGTTGAAGTTGTAAAATGATACCATAAATTTTTATTAGAGCGCGAGACTAGCCACGTTGTTAGATTATCCAACCTATACTTTGTATTTTAATGAAATTCCATCGACGAAAGTTCAAATTCGCTAGTTCGAATATTTGTATAATATCTATTGCAAAGTGGGAGCCATTACGCTAACCGAATGACTTTGACATTACTGTGTCGTGTAGGTTATCTACTAACATGAAGGGTGTATTCAGAATTATACTGTTGAGGTTAAACTGTTGCTGTAATTTGTTAAAACAATTATCATTATTTTTTCTTACCAATGAATTTTTTTTATCATTTTATGAAGTGAGTTACTTCATGTACTAGAAAGTAATGATAAAGGTATGCTCATTCATGGGTTTTTACTTATTCTAGGTTTAGTTTTCTAAAGTTAGGCTAATCAAGAGTTTTTAAATGGTGAAATTAGCTGCAAAGTTTAGTTTAGTTATTCTCAATTCGTTTAAAACCGAATCTTATTCACCTGAATTTTTTTTTAAATCCAGGATCGAACCATGGCCAAAAAAATTCACGAAGCAGCTGAATTACCATTTTTTGAAGTTTTTGTCGATACTCCTTTTGAAGTTTGCGAAGAAAGGGATGTTAAAGGATTATACAAAAAAGCCAGAGCTGGTAATATTAAAGGTTGGTAGTCTCAGGAAAGAAATATTTTCAGTACATTTTTATGAATAAATTTTTTATCGATATCTGTTGGATTTCTAGGATTTACCGGTATCGATCAACAATACCAAAAACCTGTTAATCCCGATTTAACAGTGAAAACATCTGACTGTTCCATCGAAGAAAGTATGTTCCAAGTTATTCAATTGTTAGAGGAAAACGTAAGTAATATTACTTATCATTGGTGACCGATGATACGAAAAACTGAACTGATTTACCAGTTGCATTATTTGCTGTAGGAAATCATTCCAGTCCAAAGCCGAGAAAGCGATACGATTCCTGAAATGTTCGTAGCTGAAAATAAACTTACCAGTGTGAGTAGAGAAATGGACGAGTTACATTCCTTGGAAATTTCCAAAGTTGATTTACAATGGGTTCAAGTGATTAGTGAGGGGTGGGCCGCACCATTGAAAGGATTTATGACTAAAGAGCAATATTTACAAGTATGTGGTTTTAGATTCCTCTGTGATCTGCAAACTGTTGAAAATAACACGATATTGTAAATGACTTATTTTCGCAGACGTTACATTTTAATCAATTACCAAACCAAAACGAACATCTTGGCGAGATTAATCATTCTGTCGTAATTGTTCTGCCCGTTTCTACAACCGATAAGGAACGTCTCGAAGAAGTAGGCTCTTTCAAATTATGCTATAAAGGTAAAGCGTACGCGATCATTCGTAAACCGCTATTCTATCCGCATCGTAAAGAAGAACGTGTCGCCAGACAATTTGGAACGACCCACCGAGATCATCCGTACATAAAAGTGAGATTTTCATAAGTCGATGATATATCGTAAAATAAATATCATTTATTTAGTTTAACCCAATCATTTTGTTTTAGATGATTTACGAAAGTGGCGACTGGCTAGTAGGCGGTGATTTAGAAGTATTGGAAAGAATTCGCTGGAACGATGGTCTAGACCAATATCGTTTAACACCGAACGAACTTCGAGCTAAATTCAAAGAAATGCGTGCAGATGCTGTATTTGCATTCCAGTTACGTAATCCTATTCATAACGGGCATGCTTTACTGATGCAAGACACTAGACGTAAATTATTGAGCAGAGGGTACAAAAATCCTGTATTATTATTACATCCATTGGGCGGCTGGACCAAAGATGACGATGTACCGTTACCAATTCGTATAAAACAACACCAGGCTGTCTTGGAAGAAGGTGTGTTGGATCCTAAATCAACCGTATTAGCCATTTTCCCATCGCCTATGTATTACGCCGGACCAACAGAAGTGCAGTGGCATGCTAAAGCGAGAATGATGGCTGGTGCTAACTTCTATATCGTTGGAAGAGATCCTGCCGGCGTTCCTCATCCTGATAAAGAAAACTGTCCCGGTAAAGATTTATACGATGCATTAGACGGTGGTATGGTCTTATCAATGGCACCAGGATTAAAGGATTTGGAAATTATACCGTTCAAAGTAGCAGCGTACAATGTTAATTCCAAAAGGATGGAATTTTTTGAACCAGCCAAAAAAGACGAATTTTTATTCATCTCGGGAACTAAAATGAGAGGTAAGTACGCTTGATGGGGGTTTAGCTTATGAAAAATAAAAGTAAATGTTATTAGAATTGACAAAATTCCATTCCGGCCATTTTACCAATATATCTTATTTCCAATATTTCGGAAGTTCGAACCCTAATTTTCGAATAATTTATATTTTATGATGCGTTCGGTTTTTTTATTCATGATAAAATAATGTTATCAAATTTCAAAATCCGATTTTATTTGCTAAAAATTGTAGAATACTGCCCTCGTTAACTTTATTTCAAATTTGTCCTTGTTAGATTCTTTAGAAAATTCAATATTTTTATAATTAATCGCCGATTAATTTAATAATTTGGAATCCATATTGTTTACCAAATATTTTCCTTTCAGGTTATGCTCGTAATGGCGAAGAACCGCCTGAAGGTTTCATGGCACCTAAGGCCTGGAAAGTGTTATCTGATTATTATCAGAATATTACAAAAAAAGCCTAATATCATAGATTAAATCTGTATTTCAATCTTTGTTATCGCGTATATTATGTGTACCATTCCATTTTATTAAGGTTTTCATTCACCTGTATTTTTATACTTATTTTGTTTTCTTACTTAATTTGATTAATTTTTTTCGAGTTACCGTACCTACCATCTTTTAATATTTTCAACATGTTTGAAAGAAAAAGTAAACATTGTGGAATATTGCATTCTTACCATATATTTTATACATATGCTGTATGTTTGTTGTTTAATTGAGTTGATTTTATTATCGTATTTTGTTTTCGTGTATATTTGTTTTTGTTGTTGTTTTATTTGTATTTTATAATGTACAGAAATGAAAGATTCAATGTTTTGCGCTATTGTATGTACGTTTTCTTGGTTTTGTACGTAGACTTGTACTAAATAAACGTATTCGTTAGTCGTTCGCCATGCCGTAATTTAATACTTGCTTTATTTTGATTTTTATAAAAATTGAAAGCGCTGAAATGTTGATTATTAAAAATTTTAATTACCTCGTCAAAATTTATGAAATATATACGTACTTAAATTGATGATAAGTAAAATAGTGAAAATGGTTTAACGACGTCAGGTAAACACTTAATCTTAACCTTGCATAGACAACGTAAAAAAAACAACCTGATGCCAAAAACGACATCTCAATGCATTTTTAATATAAAAAACAACCTGATGCCAAAAACGGCATCTCAAT
>FIZR01009369.1:0-20498 GCA_900060175.1 Ferrisia virgata
AAATTATCTCAGCCAATTGGCTGAGTTATTCTAAAATATCTCAGCCAATTGGCTGAGTTTTTCCAAATTATCTCAGCCAATTGGCTGAGTTATTCTAAAATATATCAGCCAATTGGCTGAGTTTTTCCAAAGTATCTTAAGTAATTGGCTGAGTTACTATATATATATATGTTACACTTACATGATCTAAAATGTTCCCTTAAAGAGAAAAGTGCATAAATTTTTTTGACTGATTTTCTATTTTTTAGAATTTGTTTCATTCATATCTCCGATTCAAATTGAGCTGGGAGGTTGAATTTTTGTATTGTAGGGTCCTTGATGTACTGTTGGAGAGGTTCAGCTATTGACACCAATATCCACCTGTACCCGCCCCTCTTCTGTGCTCCTAATAACTGATAAAAAAAAAAAACACAGAATCATCCTTATTTTTTATCCCATGAACAAAAATCAGGCTGAGAATTTAACTCATTGCATTATGCTTTTTTTTGTGTTCGCCCTTGCTTATTTCTATTTTAGATTCGTGTTTAGAAGGTGAAAAATCAGTTTCACAGAACCAAGGTTACTCTCATCCTCATAGTTTTGATTCGGACTCCAAAATAACTTCAGATCCTTGCTTCTTGGAAAAAAATTCAAAAATTGGTTTTAAGAAAAAAGTATGTTTGGTGGTGGATTAGGAGGGATGTTGAGGCGCATTCGTCACCTTGCCTCACCTTTAGGTAGGATAAGATCCTTTTACGGTGGCAGTGCAGACCTCTAGATTCACTTATCAGCCGGCCCTTAATAATATAGGTAAAAGTTACGAGTAAGTGGGTACCGTACAATATTATGATTTAGCCGGAAAATTTCGTCGAGTTTTCTATTACATCATTAAGCATCTAAGCGAGCAATTCGAAAGCGAAACGCCTAAGTACTATTTTATTTTAGTACGTATTACGCGAGTAGGTATAATAAAGACGTATACGCGATGTGGATGTGTAAGTATTTGAGAAGAAGGAGATGAAAAAAAAAAAATACGCAATTAAATGCGGATCCGGGTAGGAGGCACGTTTATTCACCTCGCCATTAATGTCTCCAGTGTAAATGATTCTTCTTACGCTATATATTTACGCACATGTAAAAATAGCTTGCTCTATACGAACGCCGTATTAAGTACATGCAGTAAAGATGTGCGTATGTGTATTACATGAACGTGTACGAGAATGGTGGTTGTTGTTGTTGTTGTTGTTGTCATCGTGGTACACGTAGCCATGCTACATAGAGCTACGTACGTCTACGTATATAAGTATTAAGTAAGTATACCGAATGTAGGAAGGTATTAGGACATAACATCGTTGTGTCTTCTCACTTCGTTATTATTGTCACTTAAATGTAGTACACATTAAGCGACGAGTCTCTGTACGAGGTGATGGGGGCGGCGTCGGCGGGAAAAGCAGTCGTGTAATAATCGGCGAGTTGTTTATTCGGCGAAAAAACTTAAGAACTTTGAAACTCGTGATAAATGTCTAAATTAAAAATATCGCTCTCAACTCCAATAAACTCTTCTGACCCGTGTCATTACTGTTTTTTAAATTCGTACGTATGTATGTATGTATGTATGTAGATGTACTAATACTGGCGTTTCTGGGAATAATTCCCAGAAACACCGAATAAAAGTATTTATAAACGATTTTCGAGCTACGTTACGTTTTATGTTTCGTGTGCTTCGAAGTCATACTCGTATTTTATACGTTTAATTTGAGAATCGTGTACTTAGCGGTGTGCACATTGCCTATAGTGTCGTATCAAAAGGCAGTGAACGTACACGACACGACGTGTGGAAAATATGTAGTAAGGAGTGCACCAGAATGATGGTTATTGAGATGAGTATCCGTTGGGACTTGTATTTTGCCAGATGTCAGTATTACATTCATGTTGGATTCGATAAAAGGAAAAGGAGAGAATTACCTGATTATAATGAAGACGAATTACTCGTATAGGTATAAGCTTGGCAAACTTTGTATTTTTAGCCATCACTTTTTCTATTTTTTTAGTTGCATTTTAGATGACTAAAAATACAACGCCACTTGGGTAAAATTAATAATGGAAACGGAAAGATCTGATATTAAAATTCCATGTGATTACGATCCATATAAATTTCAGAAAAGTAATAAATGGTATAATTATTACAATAAATCAATCAGTTCTAATGATCGAATTCGAACTACAGATCTTTGGGAATCTTTTACCTTTTCCAGGTGATCATGTAACACCTTATCGTATTGGCTTAAGAACTCCAAAGTATCTACAAAATATAGAAATTTTTGTCTTTACAAATTCGTTTTTGATACACATTTTAACCATACATCTTGTCTAAACAAAATTAAATTACCTACCCAAAAAATTTCCATTATTTGGATCACCTATCAAATGGGATTCTCCTCTTAGCGCGAGACCTCGTTCACTTGGGAAGAAAATAACATCAAGAATTATTTTCAAATTATGCCCCCACTTTTCTGCTTCTGTCTGAATGTGCTTCGATAACAATACATCAACCGATGCCTCTTTCGAAAGATGATTTTCCAAAGTTTTCCATTCGATATAACACTGCTTATGGTTTGTGCTGTTTTGATGGCTTGGTACCCGATCATATAGTTTCTTCCATTTCCCAGTTGAACCATCTGGTGTTGCCAATGAGCTTTGATGGCGACCATCGATGATAGCTGATTTATCAAACAAACAACATGGGAAACAAAACAAAAGCATTTTTTTCTTTGACTCCAGACGAGCCAGTCTCGTCCTACAGTCTCTCCATTTGGAAGCGAGTACAAAAATATCGAAATTGGAAAAGTGCGATCACCATCGGAAGACAAATTGTCTCGAATTTTTTCCGGACCACTGCGTACAGCTTCTTCAATTTGTCTGCATGTGATTGTGGATTCAAATATACCAATATCAAAATTCATGGGCTACAATTTCGACGCAGTATTTGTATGTGGTTCCTCGGATGATTATGCTGGTCCAGGTTGGGAATTACTTGCCAAGTTCGATTCATAATTTGTCGTTTCATCACTTGTAGAGGCTGCAGATTTCAAGCCAACGTCTATAGTGGTCAATACTGGATTTTCAGCTTCATTTTTCGATAATGGTTCAGAATTACGTTGATTTTTTTGCGTCAAGATTGAGACAGGCACAGGTGATGCAGTCGATCCAAAAGTTGGATTAATGTCATCAACATTGGGTATCGCTACAGTTTCCAAATTTTTTTTCAAAAACTGGTACCAAAAATAGTCTAAGGGTGAAAAATTTTTTCTTTTTACGATTTTTTTTTTACGAATCTAAACACATGGTTGAGTGAAATTGTGCAGTTGCTCAATGAGATAATGTCATGTTTTGACTTAAAAAGTCCGATGATAATAATTAATTTTCATGCCTCCTTTTCGTTTGATTTGATTGTTTTCAGAAACAACGCGAGGATGTTATCTTGATACTCAAAGTTTGGTCCAGAATTGAAGAATCAGAGCGAATGTTCCTCCCTCATAGAGCAATGAAATTGAAACGTCGTAATAAATAGACCCTAATCCTCACCAGTGCAAATCCTACATATTTGAATAATTTGCAATTGCTAAGTTTTAGAACTTTAATCGCGCATATCGACCAAACTATCTTTATTAATACCATTTGTGAGTTGTGCTCCGATTTTAGTAACATTGCTGCCCATCAAGTTCGTTGTCGTATTAACTACGATAGAAATAGCATTATCAAAATGTTGAGTGAAGCTGGAATTACTCCTAATAACGCCAAGGTTGAAGTTGTCTCATCTATTTCAACACCTATTCCGTAACTTAGAAATATTTTGTTAAATCCAAAAGCGAATGTAAATATGTAAATTTGTAAATTGAAAAATCGTATTCGAATCCCAGTCCTTTTGTTATCAAAGAGGAATATATAATTACACACTGGACCATGTGTATTAATTCATATACTGCGAAATGAATAGTTCTGCTAGTATTGATACGAAGTTATGATTTCTGCCATTACTTTTGCAAATTCAAAGATTAATTACCACCTAACGTAAGATCAAAGTTCAAGTGCTCATGTAAGAGCAGTTTTAGTTGGAAATATTGGTGTTGATTTTTGTTGATTTGATTTTACGATGTGAATTTGTTTGAAATATTGAAATTGTTTTCATTAGTTGTTTAATAGATGAATAGTAGATGAATTTGGTTCAAAATTCAAAGAAATAAAATGTGGTCCAGGATCGTGTATTAGATTAACTACTTAAATGCGTATAAATCTCAGCCTGAAATGATGTAAATTCGGTTGAAATACTGAAATCGTTTTTATTGGTTGTTTAGTAGATGAATACAAGATTAATTCGGTTAAAAATCCAAAGAAATAATATGTGTCCCAGTATCAGGTATAATATATACTACTTATATGAAAATAAATGGTTGAAAATCATTGAAAATTAAATAAAAATTTGAAAAAAAATTGGTAAATAGTGCAAAAAATCGATCAAAAATCAAAAAACATGTTGAAAAATTAGTGAAAATGACCGAATATATGAAAAAGACGGTTCAAAAATATCGAAAATTAAGTAAAAATTTGAAGAAAAAAAAATTGGTAAAAACTACAAAAAATTAATCGCAATTTGCGAAAAAATGTTAAAAATTGGGTGAAATTGACTTTAAATAGTGCAGAACATTTATCAGAAATCACAAAAAAAAAAATTGAAAAATAAAACTTTACAATTCCGAATTTATTTCTAAAACTTAATTTGAATACATTTTCACAATATCTCCATCGCTCTAGGATTTTCAGAGAATATAAGCGTAAAAATAGAAGTTTAACAGATGTCTCCGAATGAAAATTAGATGATTCTGGTGCATTTCTCGCACTGAATTCAAATAGACCATCGAAATTTCTTCATCGCGGCGCGGTTTTGTGGGAAAAGAAAACAGAGTTTTTCTGATCACTTGATAAAATATTTCTCTCCTTTTTTCAAAAAAAAAAGTAAAAATATGAATTTTAAATGTTTGAAGACCTCGGGTATCTTAACACTATGAAATAATGCAGCATTAAAACATAAAATTAACTTTTTCGGGACCAAATAAAATAGGTGAAGTTTGCGGGGGGGGGATAGAAGGTTCATTGGATCCAGTTGTCACAGGGGCCCCCATATTGCTGAGCACCACTCCTGCTACTTTGTTATGATCATGATTGAACATACTGGGAAGAGAACATCAACCAGCCAAAATCTAACGTATTGAATACGTATCGCGCAAATTTATCTCGTTTATTGATAAATATATATAAAAAAAAACATACATACGCAGGGTAAATTTGCGACCAGTGGTTTGGTTTTTATCTGATGTAGTGCATGGTACATTTTTGTTACGTTATAAAGTTATTAGTCGCGGATAATGATCGACGTAGCAGACATTCCTCGATGTCTGAGCTATTAAAAAGGCGGATTCGTGAGATGGTACGACTACGAGTACGTCGTTCAGCTTGCAATCATCGTCTATGCCATGCCATGTGTACTTGGAGTGTTATGACAGGAGGAGGTACTTGACGAGTTAGAAGAGATGATTTGTATAGTGTCGGGAGATGTTCGATTTTGATGTTTGTGATTTGATTGTAATGGAAGAATGGATGGTTGTCGAAGTGGTTGTAGTTGTGCTTTATCCTAGTTACATAGATTATTGGTTGTATGTATTCTATGCACTGTACGAGACTTGATAAGGATAGAAAATATGCAGACGTATCACTGCGATTATGATTTGTATTGTTGAGTGTTGGGGAACGTATGTGGATGTGCCCAAAGAGAGCTTAATGTATACATGCATATACGTACTAATAAGTGCATATTATACGATAATTGATAGCTTTTAGTTGGTAGCTTTTATCTGATGGTGTTATGTTCATTGTTCATGTATAGGCCTGTGTAATATTATCGATGTTTTAATTTCCCCAGTGTAAAATCGTACATATTTTTTTTCTTATCAATTTTTGTCTAGATTTGTCCATGAAAGGATAAAGGATTGATTAATTATACTCCATATTCATGTTTTACAGATAACGTTGCCTTTTTAAATTTAAAATTCATTCAATGACGAGGAAAGGCAGAAAAGGGTTTAAGAAGGAAGTTTTCCCTTGGAGTGTGGAAAGTAAACGATCGACCAACATCAAAATTTAAATCAAATCCCAAACCTAAGCAGTGAACCTTATAGACAAACATTTATTCCACAAATTTTGTCATATGCACTTTTTACCTATCTCTGTTATGGAAGGGGCAGCATTCGTTTGAATTTTATAAGTCCCTTTATGTAGTCAAGGCATATTTAGGGCCCCTACTAAATGTACATACCAAATTTCATTTTCCTAGCTCAATGTGGTGGGGTGATAGAGGAGGGACAGTCCTTTTTCAAAGTCAAAAAATGGTAAACCTCTCATATCTCTCTTCCTAATTGGTCTAGGAGGTTAATTTTTGGATATTTTATACAACTTTGGGTCTTCAATCCATTGGCTTAAAAAGAAACTATTTTACGGTTTTGGCCCTTCAGCATCACTCTCCTCAATTTTGGGCATATCTAAATTTTGACTCAAAATCATCTCCATCCATACATATCTGATCCGCCACCAAATTCAGTTAATTGACCAAATTGTAGCGATTACAAACTCAAAAAATAAAAAGAAACGACCAAAAGCCACATATGTGGGGCTATGTAGGGGTGAAAAGGGGGTAACAGTCAAGACCCCTAAAAGGAACATCTAGAGTCCCTCTTAAATATACATACAAAATTTTAGCTTCGTAGCTCTATTTGGAGGGAAGTTATGCGAGGAACAAACCTAAAAAACTCAAAAAATGAGAAAACCTCACCAAAAACCCAAATTGTTAGGGTTGTGAAGGGGTGCAATGAAGCTAAAAAGTTGGATGCGCCCAAAGGCACATCTAAGGCACTTACTGAATGTATGTACATACCAAATTTCAACTTCTTAGCTCATTTTGGTGGGGAGATTAGGAAGAAACAGCTCCTTTTTCCAAGTCAAAAAAGGGGAAAATACTCATATCACCCCTCCTAATTGACCTAGGAAGTTGATTTTTAAGATATGTTATGCAACTTTTGATTCGCTTCCAATTTACTCAAAAAGGAACGGTTTTTGTGTTTTTGGCCCCTCATTACCTCCTCCCCAAAATGGGACAAAACTGAATTTGGACCCAAGGTCATCCTCATTCATATTAATAACGAAGGATGCTCAATACCGCATTTTGAATGAATCGTCAACAATTGATTGTCAACAGTTGGCCACCATCATTATATGACATTAGTGGACTGTCAATGGTGTGACTTCATTATTGGACTGACATCAGTGGACAGATTTTTATGTCCTGGAATGACATTAGTGGACTTATTTTGTGAAGGATTGATTTTATGATTCGATGTTCAAATGTTGAAGAAAATTACAGATGTTATTAGTGGACCGTCAACAGTGTGACATCATCATTGGACTGGCATCAGTGGGTAGATTTTTATAGTCTGGAATTACATCAGTGGACTAATTTTATGAATGATCAATTCTATGATTTCATGTTAAAACGTTGAGAAAAATTAGAGATAAGACATCGGTGGACTTATTTTGTGATGGAATGATTTTATGACTTTCAGTTGAAATGTTAAAGAAAATGAAAGATGTTTGAAGTTGACTCGTCAACACAGTGGACTTTGACCTTAATACGATTTGATGATTTTGAATTGCTATGTATGAAAAATTACCTGTAAATTATCCTGTTCTTTGTTTTAGAGTCAAGTTCCACTATTTAGGAAATTAAACTTTAGCAGTTGTGAAATTCTAAATTTAAAAAAAAAGAATGACATTTGAGTGAGAGTGTGAAAAAACTGTCTCTAAGAGTAAAAGAAAATTCTCCCAATTGTGCTAAAAATATAGAGGAAAATTTTCCAAGTGACATGTATTAAATAAAAAACGAAGAAAAAAGAATTGTACCAATTACATTTAAAATTCAGGGTGTCCTGTCTCAATGCGGACCGCCTTCAACCGGTAACTATACAATTCATACCGTGTCTTTGTATGTATGTTTAACTAACCTTTGAATTGAAGGGGCCGAGGTATGCTGGTATGAAAAGTTTTTTTTTCTTGAAAATTTTTCAACGTATTCAACTTTGTTTTTCAGAACAACCGTTATAGATAGAATATTGGGGTTTGAACTAGAAAAGAGATAATTTTGTATAGAATGCGGTGATATGGTCGTTCATCTCGATGGATTATTGGGTGGACGTATGATGATCGAATTAATCGAAAAAAACGTGTTGTAAAATGTGCAATTTTCACAGTTTTTGTTGAAAATAACGGAAATTTATTCTCATAACCTACCTTTTCTATTATTGCCATTGAACAAACCAAATCCGGTCTCTCCAATGGCGGTAGTCCCATCCCTCTTTCTCTCATAGATTCGAAAATGTTTTGAAAATAAGTTACTAAAAAAAAAAAGAAGCCACAAAATATTTTTCTATTCTGATGAGATATGATCATTTCGAACTTCTCTGAAACGTGCTGACTTGTCCAAGTGTTTGTACTTCGCAACGCATTCGTATTTTTCCAAAAATAAAAAATTTCCATGTTGATTTTGAGATTTTTTTTTTTAACTTTAAACGATCATAACTTCTAGATTAAATTTAATTATTAGAAAACTAAACAGCCTCTTGAGTAAATCTCTTATTATATGTTAAAGTTGGTGAGGTAATTCTGTCGAACTATTGTCGAATAAAATTTTCCCGATGAGATAATAATTTTCGATTGTTATTCGACGCTCGCAGTTGTCGTAGTATCAAGTGCACGTTGGTTTTTTTTGGTGGATTACAAAAAAAAAAAAAAAAAAAAAAAAAAAAAAAAATTTATGGGGATTAAAAAAAAAAAAAAAAAAAAAAAAACAAAACAAAAACTATGGAACCTTAATAAACAATTCCGACGAAAGAGAATCTGCTACAAAGGTAAAGAATTGTAAAAAAAAAAAAACCTACAAAACCAACCGGTTGTACAGAGTACACTAGTCTACCATATATTAACGTCGAATTACAATTCACTATATATATTAACTGGTTTGGGAGATTTTTTTTTTTTTTCGTGTATGTTTCAGTGGGTTTTGTTTCTGTGTTGTGTGCTGTGCAGAACACGATAATGGAAACGCATTTTGACTCTTTACATTTTGTAATCCTGTTTTTTTTTCTTTCTTTCTTTTTCTTAAATCGAGAAGACGTTGACAAGCGTAAGATATATACAAACCGAACAATTCGGCAACGTTTGGACGGAGGAGAAAAAAAAATAGATACTTCCATTTATGGATTACCATACAATGAACTGATTATAATCGAGTTTACTTTGCAGCGTATTTATATGCGATTGGTTGTGTCGTACATGTGCAGATATTTTTTTTCTACTTCTATGAACGAATTTCCGAAAGAAGGCGGCATTTCGAAGAAAAGAAGTTCCATTGGTCGTAAAATATAGTTTTTTTTTTTTTTTTTTTTTTCATGGTCAAGGACACAAATGTAAAAACTATTTATCACTTTTGCTATTACGTGATTTATGTTTAAAAATACTCGTACAAGGGTGCAATTTGAGGTAGATAGTGTCTTCCAATATGGGGTATATTTTCAAAAAAAAAAGTAATTTCATCCGAATAATATATAAATGGAGAAAAGTTATATGTAAGGTATTACGTATGTACGTAGAGCTCTTATAATACGTGGAACGTTGAGCAAACGTCCTTCTGCGAGTAAATTGAAAAGATAATTATGTCTTTAAATATTAATCGCACCAAGTGTTAGTACTTACTATTCGGGCGTTTATTCGGCGTATTTGGTGAATAATTTAAAAACTTGGCCAGTTAAACAGTTTCTATATACTATTCTTTTTTTTTTCTTCTTTATTTTTTTGTTTCTTCGGTCGTTTCGAACGTTCACATGAAAGTTTTGGTATACTCGTCGTATATATATCGTATAATACGTATGCGCCTTGGTCGTCCTCTATAAAACACTAATTTCAGTGTTTATGTGTCGGATATGAGTCTGTCAAGGTATCACGCGAGCCTGTCAAAAGAATACATGCCGATATCAAAACTATAGGCTTTGGAGAAATATTTTATTTCAAATACAGGGTAATCAATAAAGCTTAAATCGTGTCTATGTCTACGTACATACATATTTTGTATCAAGTCTAAGTACCACACGTAAATGGGTAAAAGAAAAAAAAAAAAGGTATAAACTTAGGCCAGTAGATACCGAATTGTACTAGTATAAGGTACTACCAAAATTCGAAACGAAAATTCACCGAAAAAAAAAAAAAAAAAGAGTAGAAAAAAAAATCAATTTGCCCGTAGGCATTTTCCGAGTAAAAGTAAACAGTCGTGTTTTCCTTAATTTCGAAAAATTACGTTAACTTATAAAGGCCGAAGGCTATCTTCCTTGATTTTTCCCTTTAATACAGATAAACCAACGATTACGTTTAATGAACGCTTCGAGAACCAACTTAATTTACAAGCGAATTAATTTCAAATCGTCTTTGTTGCCTTTAAAAGGGGGGAGCTTCGCTTTGTCAAATTTTACCCGCGGGCCTACTTTACAGTTTTTTTCTTCTTTAGTCGATTTGATCATCGGTATTATGCGCAGCGGGTAGGTAATGCAGTGTTTGCGCTTCATTTGGTAAAGACAAAGAGTACCTGAACAAAGTAAGATGGATTTTAATTCCCGAGCCTGAGCAACAGATTTTTACCTTCAAAGGGTTACGATCGTTTGCCAGAAAGTTTTCCTAGTGAATTAAGCGTTAATTTATTACGTCGCGAGGTGAATTTTTCGAATGCGTATTATTTTGGTTGTTAAGACGTTGCTGCTGATTTGTCGTTGTTTCGCTCATTAATATATACGTACTCGGTATCGGGATCGTAATTTATATATGCTCGACATTATATCATCCTAAAAGCAGGACTGTTGAGTATGCGATGGGACCTGATGTAGGATGTTTTTCCTACACTCGAGATCTTCGCAGTAGATAAGGCGAAATCCAAAATAAAGTCGACAAATTCACTCATTTTGGTATATGAATAATAAGAGCACAAAATTGATCAAAAATCACAAAAAAATATTCAAATATTGATGAAAATTGATCTACATTACGTAAAAAAATCATCGAAAATCAGAAGGGTGAAAAGTGCTGAAAATCATGAAAAAATGTTGAAAACTGGTGGAAAATTGACCTGAATTATAAAAAAACAAAAATCAGGCAGTTTTCCCTTTTAGGGAAAAATTATAGATCATGGATATGTAAAGCTGAAAACGATTGATAAGGTCACAATTTTTTTTTTTTTGCTGATAGCTCAGACATTTCAACTTGAAGTCTAAAAATCAGCAGATCAGCCATGCTCATCTTTCATTGTGAGTTTTATCAAACTTTCCCACTCTGTAACATTTTAACATGAAATCCAAAAATCAAAGGGATCACACTGAAAACGTAACGCTTTCACAGAATGATCCTCAGGACTAAGACATATCTATGTGAACTAAGACCTTTTAAAATAAAGTTCATCAAAAATCAAAAAAAAAAAAAAATGTTGCACATTCATGTCAACATTTCATCATCAAGTGCAAAAGTCATTGGTAATAATCTTCTATTTTTTTCTATTTTTTAATATTCATATTCTTCTATTTTTCCTTTTTTTTTTCACATTTATTCATGTTGGACATTTTAGCATAAAGTGTAAAAAGCTTTTATAATTATCTTTCATTGTTAGTTTTTGATCAAAAACTTCAAATCTGAAGTCAAATACTTAACTCAGACATTTTAATATAAAGTCCAAAAATCTTCCGTACTCATCTTTCATTTTGAGCTTTATCAAACTTTCCCATCCTTAAGACATATCCATGTTAACATTTCAGCATAAAGTCCAAAAATCAAAAAGGTTATGTTTTCACAAAATGACCCTCAGCCCTAAAACATATCCGTGTCAAAAATCATTGAACATTGTTGAAAATCGGGTAGAAATTAGACAAAAATTAATAAGATATGAAGAAAATTTATCGAAAATAACGAAAAAAGTGTACAAATGGTTGAAAATCGACCTAAAATATGGAAAAAATGTTGAAAAACGGCTGAAAATTGACCTAAATTATACAAAAAGTCATTGAAAATCAACAAAAATCGGGTAAAAAAGGTTAAAAATAGGCCAAAAATATAAAGAAAATCGTTAAGGTAAAAAATGCAAAAAATCGATCAAAAAACACGAAAAATTGTTGAAAAATGGGTCAAAATTGACCTAAAATATGATAAAAATCGTTGAAAATAAAAAAGTGCAAAAAATTGATCAAAAATCGCGAAAAAAGTTAAAAAATGGATGATTGATCTAAATTGTAAAAAAAGCATTGCTAATTTTTAGAAATTGGAGAAAAATTTGCAAAAATTGGATAAAAATGATTAAAAAGTGCCTAAAATAAATCAAGAATTGACAAAAAATGGTTGCAAAATGGGTGAAAATTTGCCTAAAATACGATAAAAACCGTTCAAAATCATCGAAAATTGGGTAAAAATTTGATAGGAAAGGGTAAAAAGTGCAAAAAATTGATAAGTAGTCGAAAAAAAAATATTAAGAATGAGTAAAAATTGAACAAAAATCAAGAAAAATGTTAAAAAATGAATGAAAATCAACCTAAATTGTGAAAAAAGCATTGAAAATCTTTGAAAATTGGGAAAATTTGATAAAAATAAATGAGAATCGACCCTGTGTATAAAAAAAATTTATTGAAAATTATGCAAAAATTGAATAAAAATGGGTAAAAAGTGCCAAAAATAGATCAGGAATTACAAAAAGGAAATGTTGAAAATCATTGAAAATTGCGTAAAAATTGAATGGAAATAGGCATGAAAAAATGTTGAAAAATTGATGAAAATTGACCTGAAATGTGAAAAAAAATGGTTGAGAATCATTGAAAATTGAGAAAAAAATTATTTAAAAATGAATGAAAATTGAACTAAATCATGGAAAAATTGGTAAAAGTCATCCAAAACTGAGTTAAAAATAACATAAAATGGAGAAGAAGTTGAAAAAACTGAGCAAAAATAATTTTTAAAAAATGTTGAAAATTAGGTAAAAATACACCTGAAATGTAAATGAAAATTTTTGAAAATAGGATACAAATCGGGTGAAAATTGACTTAAAATATAAAGGAATTCATAAAAATCATCAGAAATTTGGTAAATTTAGAAAAAAATGTGCAAGTAGTGCAAAAATAATCGATCCAAAATTGCCGAAAAATGGGTAAAAATAGAGCTTAATTGTAACAAAATTTATTGAAAGTCTGAAAAATGGGTAAAATTTGATTAAAATGGATGAAAATTGTACTAAATTATGAAAAAAATGATTAAACATTGGGGAAAAAATGGATAAAAGTTACTAAAACCCGAACGAAATTTATGAAAAAATGTTGAAAATTTAGTAAAAATTGATTTGAAATAAGGAAAAAAATCGCTGAAAACCTTTGAAAATCGGGAGAGTGAAAATTGCTAAAAATCGTCAAAAATTTACCTAAAAATAGAATAAAATTGGTAAAAAGTTGAGAAAATTGGGCGAAAATATAGAAAAAACTTTGAAAATCTTTGAAAATAAGGGTACAAATTTGGCGAAAAATTTGTGAAAATTGACTTAAAATAAAAAAAAACGTCGTCAAAAATGATCAAAAAATTGGGTAAAATTTGATAAAAATCGGCAATAAGTGCAAAAAATCGATCAAAAATCATGAAAAAACGTTGAAAAATGGGTGAAAAGTAATCTGAAATATGAAAAAAAAAAAAATCAAATCATCGAAAATTGGGTACAAATTTTGGGCAAAAACGGGTGAAAATTGACTTAAAATATGAAAAAGATTTTTGAAAGTGATATCATGAAAAAATTTTGAAAAACAGGTAAACATTTACTTAAAATATAAAAAAAAATCGTGTAAAAAAATTGATAAAAATTCACGAAAAAAATGTTGTAAAAAGGATAAAGTTTGACATAAATTATGAAAATCGTTTTGCCTAATATGTTTCTTGTTTTGTTTTGTTTTTTTTTTTTTTTACCTAATTCTCCCGAGGGAAAAAATATTAATTACTCCGCCCTATACCGGCTAAAATTGCTGAAATTTGAAATTTCGCCAAAACTCGTCGACTGTATTTTTTTATAAATATTTGAACGGTCCATGGTCCAAATCGAGAGAGGTCCATTTTTGGCAATAAGGGTAAATGGGGGTGAAAAATTGAAAATAGAAAAAGTCTCACTTTCAATCGATCGGACATCAAAAGAGTTATAACATATGCAAAAATCAACTGTCTACGTTGATTAAAGCCCAAGAAATCGGTCCATTTGGACCGTTTTACCAATATTTTGACAATTGCTCGTCTGTACAGGTCGTACTAATTCACCTAGAGGGTTGAAACTTGGTAGGTAGTTGACGGTAGTGCCCAGGGTGTGCTTTTTGGAGATCTCGACTCGTGACCCGTAACTCATCCCATTACAGATCCAAAAAACCGCCATTTTTTCAACGTATTTTCGATTAATTGCTCACCTTTACAGGTCACTCTAATTGAACCTAGCGTCTTAAAACATTGTACAAAGGTCGGGGAGATAAGCAGAGTGTTACTTTTCGGGGTCTCAACCATTTCTGTCCAAATGGACTCCTTCTACAACAGCCCGGGAAAGGGGAATACGATATGTATGGGTAATTAAGATACATCTATCATGGAAATCTTTTTTCACCTTCTATTTCAAACACGTTGATGAAACGATGACCGAGAGATTAAAGGACAGCTACCTATTCAAAGGTGTACCTAGACTACCTACCATTATTTCCAAGTTTATATCCAAGCTAAGGTAATTTATTATCGCGGCAGGAAATGCAGACATCAAAAAGTGTACCATTCTAAATTATCGATATGATGTATTCGAAGCCTGTACGACGAATTAGGGACGTGGACAACAGGAAAGCATCGCTACACGAAGGTTTAGGTTTTTTTTTCCAAATAAAATCAAATACCCATCATCCTGGCTGCTGCAAAACTTGTTTCATTTCGAGTCTTACTTTACGATTTATTGCTAAATTGCGAAGCATCGCGTTTTTATCAAACGTGCAGGAAAAATCATACGTTCAAATATGTGGATTTAAATTGAACGCCAATATAAAACAAATCACGATAAGGTCGTTCGAAGTTAATTAAATTTATTTCGTATCTAATCTCGTTCGAATTCAAAAATCCTCTCTAAGGAATATCCGCATCATGCTACGTTGAGACTTGTGTTAAGGCGCTGTGCGGTGCAGTGCGTCGGGCTGGCTGGGCTTACAGCTTAATGCATCGAACAAACGTAGCCTCTATACTACTTTATACACACACAGTACGAGAAAAACAGATTTGCTCCAAGTTTTTCGCCCAGTCAGCTAAACCAGAACAAAACGCAAACGCACAATGGCAGACCATAAAGAAAAATAGATACTCCCATCGAAGACGATTAATACTTGTAAAATCGTCAGCCCAATAACAACAACTACATTGGTACATGCAAGAAGAGCGGACGAGCAGAGAGTATTGAATAAGCAAAGTTAAAAACTCGCGTCATTTTACGTATAGCCTTTGTATATGTATACTTCTTAGCAGCGTAACGGTTTAAAAAAAATTAAACTTTTGGACCGAATGAGAAAAACGTCTCGTAGAGATGGGCAGATTGGCGGAGGAGGCACCGGGCTGCCGAAAATGATTTCCTTAATGTAGTATTTTTGTCTTTTGCCAATGCGTGTATACTCGTAGTTTATATATAGTAAAGTAATGTATACTTTACTATAGTAAAATAAAATAAAAACCCCTACACTGATGCCGAAACGCAATATAAAGCTATTTATTTATATAGTTGAGACATTTCTCGTTCATATTTGTTTTCTAGTACTTCGTAAATTTTTATACGATCGTATCAATTTTATTGCAAATGTTTGCCGTATAAAAATACGCGAATACTATGTTTTTGATTCGGGAAGTTATACCTACTCTTTTGTAGAGCGTTGCGTAAATCCAAACGAAAGGGAGAGCAAGTATGTGTGGAAGCAGGCGAGATGAGGCGAGGTCGATAATTGGAATATAGGCTGGGTTTTTTTTTTTTTTTTTTTGGTAAATTAAACCGCCATCGCATCGGCCCAGCGTATTGTTGTTGTTACGGAACACCCTGTTGTAGGTCTGGCCGAAAATGTAGGTACCCGTACCTTACAAATAAGCACCAATAACGAGCTCATTATAGGTTTCGTATAGTTTCAAAACGTTTTCAAACTTAATACGAGCAAGTTCCTATTATTAAGAATCGCCTTACCTTGTATTACGCTCTATACCCCCCTCTGCCTACCGTCGTGTACCGGTCTATATACCTGTAAAGGAGAAGGGAAAAAAAAAAGGTACTTACATGAAAAAAAATATTCAAACGAAAGGTGCTGAAGAGAAGGGCGCGGTCAATGTGGCGCTTGTAACAAAAAGTCTTATAATACCGAATATTCTGCCTAAACTTACTGTTTGGTAGTTAGCTAAAAATTACACATTTATTTCAAATATGGCCTGTGGCGATAGCGGACGGTATTTCGCGTAAATTACTCGCCTTTTTTTTTTTTACAACTTTCGGTAGTCGATCACGGTAAACGAGTAACGAATTGCAGAGTAGTATTTGGTCACGAAAATGAGAGAGAAAAAAAAAAGAGTAAAAAAATATTCGCCAACTTGTTTATAATAATATAAGTTGTATGTCGCCAGGGTTAACGCCGTCAAATGTGCGTAAATCCATTTCGACATCTAAATAAATAAAACCTACGACTGCAGAACGTGTCAATGTGTTTAGAAGGATTTTCCTCCTCTTTTTTCTTCTTCTTCTTTTCCGTTACATTGTAAAGGATCGTGGCATAGAGATGGAGAAATATCGCTAAATTAGACGAACGAGGATTTCGAGATTTTTTTTTTTTTCTTCTCTCTCTACTTTACAATGTACACAATTCGTGTAGGTACTGCTTGTGTTTGTACTGTAGTTTTGTATGTACAACAGTACTGGTACCTCACTAGTGAGTGTGTGTGTGTGTGTGTTTGTGTTGAAATAAAAAGAACGAGTTGAGAAATGAGTTGAATTTATCGTTAGGTGAGAAAAGTAGTCATTTTTCGTTGGCACATGTCGCGTAAATATACGAAGGTGACCCTTTTTTTTTTTTTTTTTCGTAAAATATTTTTTCACCATTTCAGCACCTCTATCTACCTATTGGAATGATTTTCAAGTAATTTCAGTTAAATTTTCTTCGGACGAATTTGCTATAAATTTTGATTATTTAATTGGTAAATTGAATTGTAACTTGCTGGAAGACTTAGCAGATGTCATATGTCGTTCGTTTGTTTGCAGATCCACTACCCAAAAGTGTTCTGGCCAGGCATGAGTAGAGACCGGGGGGCTTGGGGAGGGCTTAAGATCCCCCATATTTAGCTGGCCCCTCCGCCATGTTTTGGAGAAAGAGCTTTTTCCAACACGGATCAAAACCGGCTCCTGACCCAAAATCGATCAAAATTCAGCCAAAATGTTACTTACGATTTAAACATATTACAAAATATTTCTTTTAACCTCCTACACCCACCCCTTGCGGAACTATAACCCTACAAATGTCGAAATTTCAACACGTCATGTCTCTGGAAAGGGAGGATAAAAACGTTTTCAAATTTTCACAGATTATACATCTTGCTGAGTACTATGAATGAGAATTTTTTGAAATTTTTTCGTTTACCAATTTTTTTTATGTTGAAATTTAAAAGAAAAATGCAGAAAAAATTTGGTGGGGGAGGGGGAACTTATGGCTGGAAATTTTTTTATCATATTTTGAAGCAGTCATCTATCACATATATTTTTTTGGGGTTCAGAAATTGAGTGCAATATGCTAAAAAAAAAAAAAAAAAAAACACGTTTTTCACTACTTTTTTCGTAATTAATAAGGGAGGTATCCTAACTCAAAGAAAAATTTTGAGCCGATACATGAATAAATTTAAAATATATATTAAAAGAACTCCATTTCCAAAATTTCAAGTCCCAAAGTGCATTTCTTGGATTTTAGCGAACTTTTCAAATTTCAAAATCATCTCATCGTCTTGTAAATCATGAAAATTTGACCTGATCAGCAAAAACAGCTGAATTTGTAGACTTCGGGGAAATTTTGGACTTTTCCAGTGCTGGAGAACAGCTCATAAAAATGGTACGCATGAAGAACAGCATCTGAA
Organism: Ferrisia virgata; assembly: GCA_900060175.1. Lineage (NCBI taxonomy): Eukaryota > Metazoa > Arthropoda > Insecta > Hemiptera > Pseudococcidae > Ferrisia > Ferrisia virgata. Next base: position 18,301 of record FIZR01009369.1, read on the forward strand.
ATCTCAAATTACCGATTTTGGTGATCTATTTGATCGATTAAAGCACAATTTTCCGAAATTCGTAAATTTTAAGCTCATATTCCCATTTTATTGTAGAAAATTTTCCTGCTCGTAGCTTAAAAATACATACATTGCTTACAAATCGAGGTAAAAATCTTAAAAGTCGGCGTATATTTCGTTGTCGACTTCACAACTCGATTGGAAATGGTTTTGAGACGTATGTCTCGGTGACTCCAAATTTGTTTAGAATTTTTCAGCACGGAATTATTAGCCTGATTTTCTATGTAATATGTCAATGAAAACGAGGCTATTACAGTCCATCGACCAACGGCAGTTGGGGGAGAGGGGAATATCAACAAAATCCGTTTTGGGGTCCTAGAAGACCGTTAAGATAATTTTTGGCCAAGTCAGATATTTATTTGTTTATTTTTATTTTTTTCCCGAACATTAAAATCATTTACTCTGCTCGATACTGACCAAAATCGCTCCAATTCAGTTAATCGGGAGGGGGTCCTGAGGATCCGAAATACACAAGAATTGTTTCTGTTTGAGATAATCGATGGAAAATCTAAAGTTGTATAACATATCTAAAAATAAATCTCCTAGGTCAATTAGGAGGGGAGGTGTGATGGTTTTTCCTTTTCTTGACCTAGAAAACGGAGCTGTTCCTCCCCTATCCCCTATCTCCCCACTAAAATGAGCTAGAAGTTGAATTTCGTAATTTAGCAGGAGCTTCAGATGTACATTCTAACCCCTCACAGCCCCAAAAATGCGAGTTTTTGGTCAGGTTTTCTCATTTTTTTGAGTTTTTTAAGTTTTTTCTTCCCTATTTCCCCCCACCAAAATCAGCTAGGAAACCGAAATTTGGCATGTACGTTTAGTAGGGACCCTAATGTGCCCTTTGGGGGTGCCGACTTTTCAGCCTCACTACACCCCCTCATAGCCTTAAATATGTGGGTTTTGGTCAGTTTTTCTTATCTTTTGAATTTGTTCCCCGCATAACTCCCCTCTAAATTGGGATAGGAAGTTGATATTGGGTATATACAGTCAGTATGGTACTTGGATGTGCCTTTTAGGCGTCTCGAATTTTTAGCCCCATTTCACCACCCCCTCCCTCGTCTTTCCCCAGATTTAAATATGTAGTTTTTTAGTAGATTTTTCCTATTTTTTCAGGTTCTTCTCCACATAACATCCCCCCACACCTCCAATTGGACTAGCAAACTTGAAATTAGGTATGTACATTTATTAGGGGACCTATATGTGCATTTGGGTCTCTCGACTTTTCAGCCCCATTTCACCCTCCTCCCCGCCTCCCACAGATCAAAGTATATGGTTTTTTGGTCCATATTTTCTGATTTTTTTTGGTTTTGTTCTCCACATAACTCCCCTCCAAATTGGGTTAGCAACTTGAAATTAGGTACGTACATTTCGTAGTGCCTTTTGGGGGTCTCGACTTTTCTTCCCTATTCCACCTTCCTCCCCTTCATATATATCTGGTGCTTTGGTTGATTTTTCTAATTTTTAAAGTTTGTAGTTTGTTCGTTGAGTAACTCCCCTTCAAATTGGAATAGGAAGTGAAATTAGGTATGTACATTTATTAGGGATCCTATATGTGCATTTGGGCGTTTCCAATTTTCTGCTCCATTTCACTCCCTCCCCCTCCCCAGATCTAAATAAATGGGGTTTTATGGTCCACTTTTTTCTATTTTCTGAGTTTGCTCCCCGCATAACTCCCCTTCAAATTGGGTTAGCCACTTGAAACTAGGTACGTAAATTTAGCAGGGGTCGTATAAGTGCCTTTTGAGGGTCTCGACTTTTCGGCCTCATTTCAACCCCCCCCCCCCGCTCGCTCTAAATATGTGGTTTTTTGTCAATTTTTCTAATTTTTAAAATATTTTGGTCGTATAATTCCTCTTGAAACGGGCCTAACAAGTTGAAATTAGGTATGCACAGTAGGGTGAGTCAAAAAAAAAACGATAATTTTTTTTTCACTTGGTACCCTGAAAAACTGGTTGGTAGACACCTCGAAAAAAATTCTCTCCACGTATGAGCTCTTAATTTTAATGGGAACTTCCTCCGCCTTTCAGATTTCCATTTTTTTTCTATTGTTGTAAAGAAAATTGCATATCTTGGTATCTACTACGTGAAAAAAAATATTTCATCTCATTTACTTGTAGGAAATTGAATTCTCTACAAAA
>FIZR01009374.1:0-12585 GCA_900060175.1 Ferrisia virgata
CCAAAAATAAGAAAAACAAACAAAAAGCAACTTTTTTGGGTTTGGGGGGGGGGGGTTTGCAAACCGATATCGTCGGTAAATTCGGTCATAATAAATCAATTCGCGTTGAATTCAAACCCTTTTGCTTAGTTTAGTGTGAAAAAGGGACGGGTAAGCAGGGTTGTATTGGAGTTAGGCAAAGAGCAACACTCTCGAGAAATCGCCATTGGCTTTGTAATTTTGATTTTTAAATTTTAAAACCTCTGCGGCTTTGGTTTGAAAATACGTCGAGATTAGGGTAGTTTTTCTTATTGTTTTACGCAGTTACCGCTGTTAATGTTTTTATGAAATTTTTTTATCGAGCGGAGCGCCGATGAAATATTGCGGGAGTTTTTTTGCCTTGGCGGTATTTAATATGAAACTTGGAGTATTTTGCGATTTCGTCGAATGGAATCCGTATACACCTAGTTTAGCTATGTAAGATAGGTCTCTATAGTCGATTGAATTTTATTATTTTATTAAATATTTATTCTTAATTGAAACAAGCTGCATCGTCGATATTAGGCATATTCTACATGATGATAATACGCCTTTTTATTACAATGAAAAGTTAATTTCGCGGAAAAATATTATGTAGTAAAATGCAGGACGAGAGGTGGTGTATTCGTAATTGGCCAAAATAAATACGCATTTTTGCACTGCGGTAAATTTCTAGAGACTTTTATTCTACTTTTTTATGTTATTATTATTATTTTTTTTTTTTTGAAAAAACTTCCATGCTCGTGTGGCTACACATACACGCTGTGGCGAAGAGTGGAAAGGGGTGAGGAAGCGACGTAGGGGTTTTTAATTAATTTCGTATCGTTAGCCATGTTTTAAATTAATTTTTCATAACGTATTGTTATCGCGGTTTTTTACTCTTTCTGGTTTTTGTGTTTTTTTTCACTCTTTCTCTCTTTCTTTTTTTTTTTTTTTTGCCAGTGTACGAAATAATGTTTCGAAACTATTACGTGTGTATTTGCGAGAACCAGCCAAAAGCGAGATGATTTTTTTTTTTTTTTTCGTATACGAGCTTGAAAAAAGCGTATGCAAATGATTTAACCCTTAATATTTTTCCTCTTATTTAACCATGTTTTCGTATTAATCATTTTCACGTGCTCGGTGGCGTATTTTTGGCTTGAAACGTGTTTGTGCGTTTTGTTATCGTGCTGGCGAAAAGTGTCTCTTTTGAAATTTTCGACGTTTAGAACAATTCGCCGGCTTGGTTACGTGCCTAATCAGCGTTTTTATATAGAAGTGAAATTTCACGGAAAAAAAAAGAAGAGTTATTCTTCTCGAAATAGCGACAGTTACGAGCATTTATGAGGGTTTTGGTAGTCGAGAGAAACAAAATCTAGATTGCGTGGTGACATTTACCGAAGTGTTTTTATTTTTTAATTATATAGGTAGATACAGTACGATTCGGAAAGATTGATTTGTGTATGAGTGTGCATTTCAAAATACTCCTAATTCAACAAGTTCGAATAGAAATTGACAGAAAAACACGAAAGAGGTAATTAGAATGTTGAATTATAAATACATTCGTTTGTCATTCGAATCGTATAATTTTACCCTTTTTGAATTACCATCTCAATCCGATGGCAAGAATTACCCTGCAGCACTGTGCAGATTGCTTTGCGAAAATTTGAAAAAGTGGTCGATTTTTTTCAACTTTTTTAACTTAAGATAGACTAAAAATATATGCCAAATTCGATGTCATTAGGCCTTTATTTATAATCAAACGTTTTTCTGGTTTTCCTTCTTAATTAAGCTCGTTAATTTCCATTTCAAATGCCTTACACCAGTAAATGCATTTTGTGGAAAGTTTTAGATGAATTTTGACGGTGAAATTTTTTATATATTTTTTCAAATCAAGAAAGAGTCGGTATGAGGTTGTGAATGGTTTTTAGATTATTACTGCAGTAGATAGAGGGGGGGGGACTAGTAATGAACAAAATCCGTTTTAGGAGCGCCAAAATATCATTATGACTTCACAGCATGTCAAATGTTAATTCTTTCCATTTTTTCGTTACCTTCCACTCGCCTCAAAACTAAAATTATATATTCGATTTGATATCGACCAAAATCACTAAAATTTGACCCCTAGAGTTACTTTGACGATGGATTAGATATGTAAGAGTAAGACTAACGTTGAGTCGAAATTCCACGGTGCCGGGGGGAGGGGCGATTGCAATAATTATTTGTTTCTGAACCAGCAGATGGAGGGTGAAAAATTGCTCATATGTTGAAAAACTAGTCTCACACACGAACTATGAGGGGAGGGGAGGGGGTACAGGGAGGAGGTTTCCACTCTTTGACCTTGAAAAAAAAAGACTCCTTGCATAACCTCTCCTTTCATCAAATTAAGGGGTTTTATTTGGCAGGCAGATTTAGTAAGTGCCATCGACGTGTCTTTTGCGAGTTTTAACTTTCAAGTTTCCTTGCATCTGGCTCATTCTAAGTATATCAAGAACGACCTGTAAAGTAACTCGTGTCTTGCGATTTCGTCTCAAAATTTTTTTGCGAATTCTCCTCCGTGGTTTAGTGAGGGAATCGCCATCATTTCGGTCCTAACCCTTCATGGGAATGGTGACAGATGACCCTTGTATTCTTTGAGCAATCACAATTTTCCGTCAAACAGCTCAAATTTGAGGTCGCATATTTCGAGGTTGGTTGAACGTAGAATAAATCTGTTTGCGCAGTTTTGTAGGCAATGCATAAGAGATTCGGAATTGATCGTTGAAATTTTAAAAGCTCAAAACTGAACTTCTGAGATAGAAGCTCAACTTTTTATGATGAGTGTAAAGGTTGAAAGCTACCATTTAAAAATCTGAAAAAATTACCTTAAATAGGCCCTTTTGTGTTCGTTTTAACTAATTAATTTTCAAAATAGGATCTCAACATCCCTGGGGGTTAGAAAGGTCCACAATTTTGGTAAAAATTCTAAAAAATGGAAAAAATTAAATGGCATATTGATTTTATATCACCTTTTTCAAATTTCTGGTGATTTGAAAGTCAGCTTACAGCACAAGAGAGTCGGATCAAGAAAGTAAGTTGATATTCGATCTCAGCGGTACGGAATCAGTGCGAATCGATACGTTACGTGTCATTTTCATAATTTTCCAGTATTATTCAATTTTTCAGGTAGCTAGGAGGGCACTTGAGGGAAGATTCCGAAAAAATAAGTGAATATTCATGCTCAGCGACTTCAAATTAGTAACAATCGATAAGTCAATTCGTTTTTTGAATTTTGACCAAATTTAGGTGGTTGATGGGGGTGTTTAGAAAGGTCGCATCAAAAAAATAAGCCGATAATCAAATTCAGCGTCCTTGAATTAGTATGAAACGATATGTCACTTCACTTTTACTTTTTTTTTAAATTTTTGACCAAAATTGGGAGCCCTTGTGCTCCCTAGAGGTGTTGAGATGCCATTTTGAAAATCAATTGGTTGAAACGAGCACAAAAAGATCTCTTTAGGGTAATTTTTCAGATTTTTAAATGGTAGCTTTCAACCTTTACTCTCGTCATGAAAAATTGAACTTCTATCTCAAAAGTTCAACTTTTAGCTTTCAAAATTTTAAACATCAATTTTGAATCTCCATTAAATTATAAATAAAACCACGCAAACAGATTTTATCTTAAGCCTAGCCAGTCTCAAAATATATGCCTTTAAAGTCGAGCTGTTGAACGAAAAATCGATTGTCCGAAAATTACAAGGGCACCTCACCCATCCCCCTCGATGGGTTAGGACCGAAATGACGGTGATTCTTTTACTAGACCACCGAGGGGAACTCGCACAAAAAAAATGTTGAGCTGAACCGAAAAACTCGAGTTACTTTTTGGGACGTTTTGATATGGAATGAATAATCTTCCTAAAACACCTAAGTTTTTTTGGGTTTATTATGTTAGGTTGAGTACGGTTTTTGTAGATTTTCGAGTTAGTTCCACGCATATCTCTTGTTCAAATTCAATAATTGGAGTTTTAAATGCGACTTTTCGAGGTTCAAACTTTTCAGCCCCCTTGCACCCGCTCACAGCTCCAAAAAAGTTACTAAACATTTTCTTAAGCTAAAGAATTGAAATTTCTACGTAGTTGATTTTACGTAGCGTAGGAAATTTTGAAAAATTTGCTTAAATTTTTTTTCGTACTTATTAACAAGAAGAGTATGTATGTGGTGCGCATTAAAAAAATGCACTTGAAACAAACTCGAGTAAATTATCGTAACCGCAGTTTCGCCAGGATATTACGACCATGCTGGTTACTTTGTTTTCGCTAATTTGAGGATCTTCTCCTTTGGATTATTTCCAACTTGAATAAACGAAAACGTTTAAAACTTCTCGTTGCTATGTTCACGGTATAGTGTACGCCTCTTCTTCAATCCGCCATAAATCACATTTACTATTACTTACGCGCTACTAAGTAAGTATACTATGCACTACTTGAAAAAACTTACCTTTAAAATTAAGAGGCGGCGGCGCGCTTTCCGAAAGTCGAGTCCCTTCGTCATTAATTTAAGAAAAATTTTCGCCGCTGCCTTGAGCTGGTGAAACTGCCGCCGTTGGTCTTTGAGAATCGATCCGAAAAAAGCCCGGTATCTTTTTGCACCACTCCATCGACTGTATAATTTTAATATCTGTATACTTACGCTAAGTAATCAAACATCCATCTCGAAAATTTTCCTTTTCTTTTTCCTTTATCTTTCTTACTTTTATGGTATAAATCAACTTGCACTTTACTTCACTTTTTGCTTCGTTCATGTGCTTGCTTTCGTCGCGAGTACTCATTTAAAATTTAATTTTTTTTTTTTTTGTCAGCATCGTTGAAATTTCATTGCGCCGGTATCTGGAAATTTTAGTGCGCTGATAAAGCAAACGTTCGTTGCTGTAAGTACTTACTCACCGAAGCAATGAAAGCCTCCATCTTCGTCACGCTGTATATATTTTTTCGTATTTCCAGCAGGAATACTACAACGGAAACTGAAAATTATGATGAAATATTTACGCTAAGAAAGCCACTTTTCAATGTAATGGCTATTTATTAACTTTACAAAGAAAAATCTAAAAAGCGAAACAAGATACCACTTTTAGAGGCATCGCGTCGCGTCGTCTCGCTGTATGCTATTTGCTTTTTCGTTTGGCGAAAACAATTTTGATGTTTATCAAGATACACAGCAAGCGTACAGTACTCGTAGATTAAAAGAATGTTTCTGAGAATTTTTTCCATGTAAAAATCGAGCGTGTTTTCGACTTGAGATACGCTTATCGCAGAATTTTATCGTTTTTTTTTTTTTTTTTCGGCTATGGTAGGCCTATACAAATGTATCACGAAGTTCAAAAAATACGTAAAAATATTGAAAGCAAGAAGAACGAACACAGTGCTGCGTTGTCGAGATTATATATTACGTTTAAACATCTCGTTCAAATTTGGAAAATATCTGTAAATTTTTTTTAACTCGCCAAAAATCAACATTGAATATGCGTGGTGAATTATGATAACAGTCGGCCCTTTAATAGCACACAAGAAGTTTTCATTCTGTGTATATTGCGATAACAAGTACACTTACATACAATTATTTATTTATACTTTATGCATTTCTTGGAAATTTATTGCAAAGATAGTACTTAATGTGCCGTTAATGAATTTATAGCAGTTTTTTATCGTAATTATATGCAATGATATCGATAAATCACTAGTCTTAAGAAGAAAAATGAACACTAGATTTTAAAAATACGCGATATTTCGAAATCTCAAGTATTTTAATTGCAGCTGTAACCGAAATTACTGAAAATGATGCGTTACTTTAACGAAAAAAGGGTGCAGTTGCTATATTAGGCCTGAATTGTAGAGTTTTCAGTATAACTAATCGATAAAAATACTTTCAAGTTGATAAGAGCAAAAATATGCAAAATAACGCATCTTTACAAACCGTTTCGGTTACGGTTATTTGCAAAAAGATTGGATAATTTTCTAAATTAAACGTAGATGTAAAGGTTTAGATTTTCATCAACCGAAAAGATCCTTTTTGAAGTGTTTAAATGAACGAATGCACTTTTTTCGCGCCAAGTGTAACTGAAACTATTCAAAATGAGGCGTTATTTAAATGGAAAAATTTATAATCTTTTTACTAAAGCGCTCACTGTAAAAATTTGGTGTTCTCATCTTGAAAATACATATAGTTTTGAGTGTTACTAATCGACAGCAATTTTTTTCGAGTTGGTAGATGTAAAACTGTACTCCATAATGCTTCTTTTGAATCGTTTCAGTTACAGTTATCTGAAAAAGCTGATGAATTTACTAAATGAAATAAAAATATAAAAAGTTTTTTTCTCATCATTCAAATGAAACGATTTTCAAGTATTCAAGAAAATTATGATGCAACTCTTATGATAATGGTAACTAAAACCATTCAAAAAGATGCGTTAGTTCAAAGACAAAATTTGCAGTTTCATTATCTAAAGCTTGTATTTTAAGTATTTTAATCTAATTAATCGATAGCCATTGGGTTCAAGATGATAGGAGTATGCATACACCAAATAACGCATGTGATCGTATCGTTTCGGTTATTGTTATTCGAAAAAATTACTAAATTGGCTTAGTATTAAGGTTTGAATTATCATCGAAATAAAGTTGTTATAGACGCTTACATGCATAAATAAGTAATGTTTCACAATAACTGTAACAGAAACCATTCAGAAAGATACGTTATTGGAATGAAAAGGAGCCTCAGTTTTAATGAATTAGGCTTGATTTTCAACGTTCTGTGTTTTCAAGTTGATAATTAACAATACAAGGAACCATGGTTCTTATCGAATGGTTTCGGTTACAGATATGACAAAAAATATGCCCTATGCAGATGTAAATAGTTGAAAATATTTTGTACTTTGTTTAGCGAATTTTTCTATTTTTAAAAGTTAACGTAATTGAATCTTATTTTGTGTATTTTTATTCATATCACCTTAACATCTGTTGCCAGTGATTAGTTAGATTAAAAGCCTCAAATTATAGACCTTATATACAATAATTCTATGACTTTTATTATGATAATAATGCATATTATAGATGGCTACGGTTATAGTTACTGCAGACATGCGTATTTTTATACCTGTAAATACATGAAAATGTTTCTATTCGAGTGATAGAAAACTAAAATTTCATCTGGACGTATCACTTGACAAATTTTCCAGTTTCATTTAAATAACTGTAACAGAAACTATGAAAACATATGAGTTATTTTACATATTTCTATTCTTATCACCTTGAAAATAGATATTATCTATTATTTATTTTCAGTATGCTAAAATTGAAGCGTAGTGCAATAACTTTATCCATTTATTTATTGAAATAAGGCATCATTCTGAATGGTTCCGGCTACAGTTATCGCGAAAAACATGTTTTTATGTTCAAGCATGTACATATTTGGGAACAATTGATTTTTTTTTTTTTGATTAGAAACTATCTTTGTACTTATATAAAATGTAGCAAATTTCTCAATTTTTTCAAATAACAATAACCGAAACGATACAGTACGATGCATTATTTAGTGTGTACATATTCTTTATCAATTTAAATTTAATTATTATTGATTAATTAGATTCAAAGTCTTAAAATCCAAGATTTTGATAACAAAATTACAAATTTTGTTTTTGAAATAAAGCATTTTTTTGAATGGTTTCGGTTACCGCCATCGTAAAAAATTCGTATTGGTTCTTTTAAACACTTAAAAAAATCATTTTATTCGAATGACGGAAACAAAGACCTTTTCATATTTTTGTTTTATTTGATAAATTGACGACTTCTTCAAATAACCATTACCGAAACGGTTAAATAAAGATACGTTATTTTGTGAATTTTTACTCCTACCACTTCGAAACCCGTTGTTATTGATTAGTCACCTCCAAAACCTTACAGTTCAGTCCAAATATATAAACTTTTCGTTTTTTTTCATGGAAATGGCGCCTGTTATTTTAATCGTTTCGGTTACTGTTACTCTGACAAAATATGTGTTTATACTTTGAAGCATTTAAAAACAGCTCTATGAGCATAATGGGAACTCTAACCTTATATATGTGTTTTATTTAGCAAGTTTAACTATATTTTCAAAATAACCGTAACCGAAACGATTTAATGAAATCAGTTATTTTGTGTATTTTTGCTCGTATCAACTTGAAAACACTTGTTATTGATTAGTCGTTAGATTCAAAACCATATATTTCAGGTCTTACATACGTAGCGACTTCATCTATTTCTTTTATATCTTTTTTGTAAAAGTTATTTTGAGAAATGCTTAATTTCGCCCAGTAATGTGGTGTTTTGAATTTCAGGGATTCAAATCCTATCATCAAAATAGCGCTGTGCGCGTAGTGTTGATCCGTTATGGTGGTTGTTAAAAGTGGTTCTTAAGTAGTTGAAAGAAAAGATGTATGAATTAGCATGTCTTTCTACGCTGGTTTCAGTTACGGATATTTGAAAAAATGCGTAACTTTGTTGAATAAACAAACACCAGTAATGAGTAAGTCATTGGGTAAAAATCTCACATGAAAGCTTTACAACACGAACAGGGACCGTTGACCGTATAATTATACATACTACATAGGTAATAAATTATTTAAATTTTCCAAAAAAGGTTTTCTACGCGAAGTTGCAAACGGAATGACAATTTTTCACCATGAAATTTCCAAAGGATGCGAAAGGTTGACAGGATTTGAAAAAAGTTTTTCACTAATTGCGAGAGTTTTCGGTTCGATTTCGGAAATGTTCATTACAATAACACCATCTACCATTTCCAGTTCGTATTCCTTTGATGTTGTTTATTTTCGGCTGGAATTTTGTTCATGAATACTCGAAATTCTCAATAGCGAATTGCCTAGTACGTACCTTCTACCTTAGTAATTGTTTTACCGTACAAATAAGATTACATTACAATGAGGGTAAAGGTGCGAAAAGAAGGGTATTATGTATAGTTACAGAAAATCCACAAACGTGTTGCAGGCCCACTCGTATGTTTTATATTTTTAATACATATACTAACGCTTTACAGGTAGAGGTACCTAATTCATTTTTAATGGCGTAAAAAATCAACCTCTCGAAAAGCTGCTTTTTCGAGATAATTTGCCGAGTTGAAAATGTCAATGTGTAATCCCCTCTTCCAAACATTTTGTACGGTTCAGCGGTTTAAAAAAAATAGGAAAAAAGATATATTTTCTCGTACCTATGTGCGTGCGTCTAATCGATCATTTATACTCGCATGAAATGTACGAGAAATGGGTAAATTCGACACGGTGAGAAAAATTCTTTCCATTAGTTTTTATAAAAACAATCGTTCACCTGTTCCTTCTCAAAGTTGTTATCAACGGACAGAGCGAAATGCTCGATTATTGATTTTTATCTACAAGTTGCGAGTCGTCGTGCTGTAGTGTATGCTAGTGCCTCGTCCAAAAGTTCGATATTTCAGCATACGAAAACTGTTTTTGACCCGGTACAAACCTTCGAACATCACAAAATTTTCAATGTCAGTTATCAGATGACAAACGTAGAGTGCTTTTACTTTTAAATAATTTCAAGAAAGAAAGACATTTTCATTATATTACGATGGTTTTCAAGTTTTAGCTTTTCTATTAGAAAAACAAAGTATTCGATTTATATCAGCCCAGCTTCGTGAAATGAAAACACAGAAAGAGAATCATCATTGCTGAAAAAAGTGATAATGAGAATACTACCGTGTTTTCCCTGCACTTTTCTTCTTGTTCGCTGAAACGTTCAAGCTCGACAAATAGAGAGATATTTAGACGCCGAATTTCCATTGTAAATTAAAATTTGACGTTAATTTATTCTTCCTCACTTTTACCGAAAAATTATCGAAAGATGGAATCAGTGTTGCCAATTAGTTTTTCGTGACGTTTCGTAAATTAAAAGATTTATTAAATTAAGTCGTAAAGTAACTTTACTCATAATCGTTCTTTCTGTCTGTGGCATATTTTAGTCTTTTTGATGGAACGAATAATCTGAATAATCGCTATACGAAAACTCTATATTTATAAAATTATTATTAGAATTGCTATTACGATGCTAGAAATAATAATTTTACTACGCCTCTTATAACAAGAAGTTTAATGAATATTGACATCAGATAATTTATTTGCGATATATACTTGGAGTTGTCACAAAAAATTAATCTGGTAGATAAAAAATTTGAAATTTCAACTCGAAAGTTGCTTGTGCAAGTTATTCAACTTTTGATAATTTTACATGATCGTTTATTTTTGAACTAATGGATCAAGAATCGCAGGTTGTACAACATATCTAGAAAATTAGCTTTTCTATGAAAATAAAGAGTGAAGATGAAAGGTTTTTCTCATTTCTGGCCTTGAAAAAAGGGTGTTACTTGCATATCTTTGTTGAAACTTGCACTTAGATGTAGTAGAAATGCTAAGAAGACAGTTTTAGGCGAGAAAAAGTAAGTTTAGGGGTGCCAAAAAGCAAGATTTGGGATCACAAATAGCAAGAATTTCAGTGTTGAAAAGTAAGCTTTTAGCACATCAAAAGTCAAGTTTTGTGGTTCCAAAAAAAGCAAGGTTTGGTGTCCCAAAAAGTACGATTCAGAGTGCCAAAGTGAGCTTTTGGGTACCAAACAGTAAGATTTGGTAAACCAAAAATCAAGTTTTGTGATGTCAAAAGGGTAATCCTTTGTGGAACCAAGAAGCAATTTTTGTGACACCAAAAAGCAAGATTTGCGGCGCCAAAAACAAGGCATGTGGTGCCAAAAGGCAAGGTTTATGGTATTAAAAAGCAAGATTTGTGGTGCCAAAAAGTAAGCATTTGGGGCACCAAAAGTAAGATTTGAGGTGCCAAAAAGTAAGATTCAAGGTGCCAAAAAGTACGGCTTGAGGTGCCAAAAAATTAGATTTGGGATGATTAAAAGTATGATTTTGAGTATTGAAAGTAAGCTTAAGGGACGCCAAGAAGTAAGTTTTTGGTGCCAAAAAGGTGACATTTTGTGGCACCAAAAAGTAAGAGTTGGAATGCTGAGAAGCTGTTGGGTACTAAAAAGTATGCTTTTGAGGCACCAAAAAGTAATCTTCGGAGTACCAAAAATTAAGCGTTTAGAATACCAAAAAGTTGGATTTCAGAGTGCCAAAAAATAATTTCTTGTGACGGATGGCACCAAAAAATAAGTTTTTCGGGGTGCCAGAAATTTAGCTTCGGGATACCAAAAAGTAAATTTTGAGATGCTGAAAGTAATTTTGATGCACCTAAAGAGTAACCTTCGGTGCCAAAAAGTAATGCTGTTAGTGAAGATGCTAAAAATGTTCCTTTTGAATGTATCAATTATTCACTCAAAAATCAACATCTAACCCTTGTCCTTTACCACTAATTGAGAAGAAGCTTTGCAATGCTTTACTTTTTTTATTCCACGAAGACTTGACTTTAATATTTTACGAAAATCGGGCCGGGAAATCAACCCGTTGCTGTTTTTTTTTTTTTAAATTTAGTATGCAGCTCTAAATTCAGCTTTGCTCTGCAGCCCTAATGGTACGTCTTTTTACAAAATAAACGATGCATTCTTGGACGAAAATACCACATAAATCAGGTGGAAATGTAAGTAGGTAAATAAACAACTAAATAAGAATAATAATAATAATAATAGTAATAATAAAAATGTCTCAATACATTTGACAACACCGCTCCATAAACCAGATCGGTAAACTTTCAAGCAGATATATTAAAAAATTTTAAAAGCACTTTGCCACGCTGATAGCATTTATTTACCACGCTTCGCGTATACATTTTGCAGCAGGGGAAAAAAACGGTCGCCGAAAAGAATTTTATTTACTTCGACGATAGGAGCATTAAAATTTACGATATGTAGTTTTGATAGGATATGTGTGCGCTGACACGAAGCGGCGATACGTTGAAGGGGAAACGTTGGCAAAGACAAATATTACGAGCATGTAGATGGAAAAGCACTTGAGGAGAATTTATAGCTGGTTTTTTCGCCATTGTAGTACTACAAGTATAAGGGCCAATAATTCCGGCTTACACTTTGGTTCGGTTAGGTGCTTGGCCTACTGGCAAGTGAAGGGTAAGGCGAGAAACGAGTAAGCTTCTATTGACAATAAAATTTGCTTTTTATTAAACCGTCATTTTTATTATTTTTTTTTTTGCGGCTGGAAAAATTTTCGTTGCGTTTTCTCGTTATAATAATGTGGTTATATTAGCGCGAGGGCAATATGTTTTTATCTCGTTTCAAGCAAAATTTAGCCAACGAAAAAGGGTTTCGCTTGGTCGCGTTTTACGTGCGAACCATTTTTACGACTATTTTTGCACTTTTACCATGTTAAATGTATCTCGTCGAATGGATATTTTTCAGCCTTAGTATATAGAGATAAATGCTTCATAAAATTATGCAGCTTGTTATAGCTATAGTGTCGGTGCCTACTGCCTAGCCTGGCCATATATATATATGTGTATAAACATTCGAAGATACGATAAGATTTTTTTTTTTTTTTTTTTTTTTTCGTTGTTAAAAATCGCGTGTTAGCAGGGAAAAAAAAAAAAAAAAAGGGAA
>FIZR01009375.1:0-85138 GCA_900060175.1 Ferrisia virgata
AAAAAAAAAAAAAAAAAAAAAAAAAAAAAAAAAAAAAAAAAAGCTGAGGAATATGAAAAAAACATATGTTTTTAAATAATAAATAGAGGTACTTCATTTAGAGATGAGAAATAAATTAGAGAAATAAATTATTGGATTACCTACTTTTTAGCTACCTACCTTCTTTAAATTAATCAAAATTTCACTATATTTTGAATCAATTTGTCCGTACGTCTCTTTACTGATCTCTAATTTCACTTCACGTTCTCTTACAATTAATTTTTCGGATAGTAAATTTACCGAATCCATCTCATGAACAGCGTATAAAATTTTTTTAGTAGATTTATCGTAGCAAATTGAATAAATAATCACGTTTTTTGAATTAATACCATCAGCCTGCGTGACAAAAATAACCTTTACAAGTTAGAAAATAAATCAAAGAATAATGTAAAAAAATTCTGACCTCTTGAGTATCACAAATCTGCGAGGAAAAAGTGCACATTTTTAAAATTAGAATTAAAAAAATGTTTTTTCTTATTATAAGTAAAATATTTAATAGGCCTATTCACTTCGTATTCGAATTTTAAAATAATACCATTTCCCTTCGAACCGCATCGTCTTTCAGAAGGATTTATAGTTGGTATTGGTTCACGTTCACATTTTAATATTTCCTCTTCTTTGAAATGTTTGGGTACAAGGCACGTTTTACGAGGATCTGAATTTTGACAAAGTAAAATTTGTGTTGCTGATGAAGTAATACTGTGAAATTCTGTTCCAAATATTAGCCTTCCTGCTTTAATTTCAGCCTTTGTTAATCCTGATGGAAATTCAATTGTTCGATCTTTTGTTTGAAATAAAATTAATGGTAATGCTTCTTTAGATGTGTATGAAAATAATGAATCGACTGAAATTACGTAAATTATGTATTTAAAAAAAAATATTTTTTCTTTTAATATATCTGTCTAACTTTAGCACCAATCAAATAAATTCTTACTATCTTCTTTTTTCGCCTCTGCAGGATATACAGTTTCTGTAAAATTTTGAAAAATTAAAATATGTAAAATTACCCGATAAACGAGTACCTAAGAAATTTACTTGAATTTTGTGAATCAGCAAATATCGCCATCATTGTAAGGGAATTTAAAATCAATATTTTAATCGTGTAGTACATTTTGATTATTAGTGATGCCAGAGAAAAGTGATATTTCAATTTGACTCAACGTTGATGAATAACAATCACAATATTACACTACAATCGTAAACTGTAAATTCGTCATGATCAGTAGGTCTGAATAGTTTACGAACGTGTTGTACCTAGAAGAGTGCGCCATCTATCACGATCCCGTACCTGTGAAGCAGCTCTTACTACAGAGCCCATTCACGCTTTGACGATGTCAGACCACCTAGTTGGAAATCTTCCTATTCCTCTTTCAACAGTGGCCTTCCCGAAGAGAATGTCTTTTTCTAGAGTTCCAACCTTTCTCCTAGTCACATCTTTGAATGCGTATTTCGCATAAAACACTTAGCCTGATCGGCTCCATGTTGCTTCATCACGCAATATAGGGTATCCTCAGCATCCTTCGCTAGGCACACATCTGAAAGACATCAATTCTTATTTTATAATCTGACTTCGACGTCCATGTTTCCGTAGTATATAGGAAAACATAGAAAACCTCCATTTGCTTCGATGATTGAGCCTAAGTATGCGAAAATGTTGACCTTTTCCTATTTGCTCGGGGCTCTAGAAACTGGAAGACACTTGGCCTAATCTACCATCATGGCTTTCGTTTTTGATGCATTAATATGATGTCTAAGTTTTTCGTTGGCTATCTTTACCAGGTTGACAAGCTCTGCCATTTCCTCTTTATCCAAAATAATCAAGGTGGTATCATTCGCGTATCGCAGATTGGAGATTCTTCTTCCTCTTAAGGAAATACCACCAGCCCAATGTTTTAGAGCTTCGCAAATTTTGTGCTCATCACAGGTGTTGAATAACTGCGGAGATGATATGCATCTTTGACCCACCACCTTTTTCGTTTGAAAAGCCTCAAATTCTTTAGCATCAACTCTCACCATCATAGCATTGAACTCATGAAGAATGTCTGGCAAATCTGTAAACTGTAGAATTTTGAATCGATTTTTTTTTTTTGATTTTTGTGGTATTAATGTGTAATATAATAAACCATCTGAAATCGATACTAAAGGTTTTGCATCCTTTTTTGTGCTTCAAGGGAGTACAAAATCATGTTTAAAAATGGAGAAAAAATAATTTATTTTGAATTTTTTTTAGATAATGAATACAAATAGAAAACTTTCACAATTTCTGTTAGCATAATAAATGAAATTATTATTTTGTTTTTTTAGCTCTAAAAAATTCAAAATATATGACTTTCCATTTGTAAGTTATATGTAATTTTTGTTCCTCTTGAAACAGAAAAAAAGTATTGTAAACATTTTTTTTCTATCTCGGGTGGTTTTATTAAAATACCTACTACATTAATGCCAAAAGAATGAACAAAAAAGACTTTTTTTCAAATTCCTCAGGTAAATTTTGAAATTTTAAACCAATTTGGGGAAGTGAGTGGTCAAGTCAGAGTCCTTTTTTCACTATCTTACTTCCTTACAACTTCCAAGAAAAATAACTAAAATTGAAACTGCGTGGTGTAAACTAGTATTGTAGATTATAGGTATCAACAAATGGATTTTTTGAATAAGTAGAATATTTAACCTGGTAAAATATACCGAAAACTGTTTCGAGATATTTTATTTGCACAAGTGGTTAAGGTAGAAAAAATATACATCTGTTTTTGAAACCTATTGTTAGTATGAAATTTTATATCATGCATGTTCTTGAACGTACTTAATACATGCACTTGAACTTGATTTATAATATTTTTCAATTTTATATCGATCAAGAATATTACATTTTGTACCAGGAATTTCGAGTAGTTCGGTGACTCATACATTTATTTCTGAAGAACAAATGTTCAGGGTTACATGGATTCTTGAAAATAAATAAAAGATGGAAAAATTTTTAACCATCAAAAGGTGCATTTTTTCAAAGAAGTTTTGTAGAAAAAAGTGGGAGGTGTTTAAGGATGTTGATTTTTAATTTCAAAATTTTCAACCCCTCCAAAATCCCATTTAAATTTTTTTTTTTTTTTAAATGTTGGATAAATGATCGCATATACACCTACTTGATAAGTATTTTGCGTAAAAATATCAAACTTTTTGGACTCCCCTCCTCCCCCAGTAAATATGGCCTTGTAACTCAGACTGGGGTAGGGGAACGTGCCAAAAAAATTTTTGGCTAGGTTTTATATAAAAACTAAAACTTTGATGTGTTTCATCTGCCATCGGTTACAGGACGGATTTTACCATTTTATCGTAGGAGAGCCTTTCGTAAGTCTCTAAAATATTTCACAAATGGTTTTTACGATTTCATTATCCCATAATGATCTTGGTGTTATAACGTAAATTACGAATATAACAAAAATGCTCCATTTTTCATGGTTGAAATTTTTCAATCACTGAAAACGATAAGTTGTCCTATGTCGTGATGTTAAATATATGTACTTACAATATTTGTTGCGTATAGACTAGTTACCTATTATTATTTTTTACAGAAAATTGTGACAGTCAGTTTAAAATTATGAGAGAAGTTTTTTTTTCTAAATTTTTTTATTTAATACAATTTACATTAAATCTTTTGTTAATATTGTAGGTAATTTTAACTTTGTAATTCCGTTTGATCAAGATGTAACTTTATGTACTCGTAAATACGAGGGTTATTCCAAAACTAGTGCACATCGCACTCTATCTCAGGTTTTGTAAATCACATGCACGTGATTCCAGTCACATTTTGTTTAGAGAAATTTTATGAAAGTGCTGATGTAAAAATGTTGATGGTTTTACCTAAAACATAGTGCCGAAAAAGGTAAACGAAGACCCAAAAATTCCTTCAGGTTGGGTAAGTGAGATACAGCAACGTGCATATATTCGAATCAAAACTTATTCCAGCAAAGGTTTGAAAAAAATTCACTCAGCACTGGAAGAAGTGTGTGGCACTATAGATAGTGTTCCTCAAAGCACTAGTGGTGCCACCATTAATCATAACAAAACTTTCATTCGATCAGAAGTATGATCATAAGTCTGAAAATTACACCCAGAGTTGTTGAAACAAGGAGTTTGCATTCCGCATGATAATGCACACTTGCATGTCGCCGATGGAATTGTTGATGTTTTCAAGTCCAACAAGTAGGAACGCCTTTGTTACCCATCCTACTGTCCTGACTTGAGTACACTCAACTTTGATCTCTTTTAAACTCAAACTTGAAGAATTGATGAGAAGTGTGTTCGTTTTTCATAATTGAAAGAGCTACGAAGTTGAATGATCAGAGAAATTTGACGACTTGATGAAGATGGTATCTTGACTAGAATCAAATTGCTTCCGGGCCATTGGCAAGCGTATCTAGATTAGCTCGGGGATTACATTGAAGAGATGCAATTCTGACCTTTTTCTAAAATAAATATATTTTAACTTGTGATCAAGTGTGTGCTAGTTTTGAGACAATGCTACAATTAACATAACTTAAACGATTATTCTACATAGATTGGGTGTAATAGGTGTATTTAGAAAATATCAAAAATCATCATCGATGGTGATATTAGGAATAGATAACAGTTCTGCGTCATTTTCGATGTTTGTCATTCCGAATAATAATCCCATTTCGACGGTTAAATGACAACAACGTATCAGACCGCCAATATTTTCAAATTTTTTCTGTAAACTTTCCACACATAAATTTGTGCCGCAGTATTCATTTAATGAATTTTCTTTGAAATTATTTGATGTAGACTGGCTATTTTGTTCTGTGATAAAATTACTCATCAAAATGACTACCGCTTCGTCCTCAGAATTTGGCGTTATATCGTGAATAATCTTCACCCATATGTTTGGTTTTTGATGATTTGCATCGTTTTCGGGCTCGGCTTCAATATCAAATACTCCAGTGTATATAAGCGAGGAGTAGTTTTTGTTGATTATGAAATTCCTCACGTCACGATTGATTTCATTCCAAAGAGGGACTAATTTTTCATGTTGTAATTCAGCGTTGGCGTACATATAGGTTGTTTTTCTCCATAAAGCGAATGGCATATCTTCCGATGGTACCAGTTTTTGTAATATATATGGTGATTTATTTTCGCTGGTTGATGATGTACTGCGCTGAGGGACCAATTATAAAACCAAATTTAAGTATATTGATATTTCGAACTTGTAATGTGTGAAATATGTAGGTAGTTAGAAATCATGTAAATTGTTACCAAAGTCTCAGCTTCTTTTAATTTTGGTAAATTTGAAAGAGCTAATTCATCATCCTCTATCATAGAATATTCCATAGCACGTTCCCGGAACAGTATTTTTGATGTTAGTAGTTTTGGAGATGAAATTGTATGACGTGTGAAAAGAACTTTTTGCTTTTTGCTGTTGTAGCAAAGTGAGTACAATTTTATTTCTGTGGTTTTGTATTCCTTGCGCTGTTTTGTAAAAAAAAGGAAAATGGATTTGATTATGATTTGATTAGTTGTCGCAAAATCAATTTCTTTAACGAATAGAAATCTAATGTTTACTAACCTGTGAGGGACAAATCTGCAAACAAATATATTCAAAATTAGATAAATGAAAAACCGAGTATTGAATTTGCATAAAGTGATTCTATCTACTTATTAGTCTGATTTTCTTAGGGAAGCTTTTGCTGTTAGAACATTCTATTCAGTTTCATAGTCTTATTTCTGCGTGTTCGACCGAATTCATATTATTTAAATCAGAATGAGCTAAAGTCAAAATTTGAACCGGACAAAATTTTTAGATAATGCTGGTAAAGGATGAAAATAGAAAAACGACATTTTCCCCACCAATCTACTAGAAGTTGAAATATATGATACGAATAATCAAACCCGAAATCAACTTTATAAGCGTAATTAGATCTCTATAAAATCCGCATTTCCCAGCATTTTCTCTTAGGTTCCATTATTCGGTTTAAAAGATTAAATAGATGAATAAAATGATAAGGTGTGCTTGAGCATAGTCTCACACCCTCTCGACTCATCGATTTCCAAAAAATATGTTTTTTTTATATTTAATTTTCCAAGTTTTTTTTCGCTTGTACAATGTACGGGTAGATCTAATAGGCATGCAGCGAGGCCCTGGAGTTAGCCAAAAATCCTATTCAACTCAGAAGTGCAGTGAAGAAAGTGGATTCTGGCTCAGCCATGACTTCGGAAAAAAATTCTTAAATTCTGACTCTTGACTCCATCTGACTACTGAATTCTATTACCTACTTTCAATTTCAATACCCTGACTTTGGAATCAATAAAAGATTCAGTTTTTATTATGGAAAAATTTCAGATCCAAGTTGCGAAACTATTTCAATATCTGACTCTTTACTTGAACATGACTCTGAAGCGATTTTCAATGCTTGACTTCTCACTCTACCATTTTTTTTAGGGTACTCCCGGATAAGTATAGCAAAATTCCCTTTATCTCAGATTTTCAAAATTTTCACGAAACATCATTGGGTACCCCTAAAACATTTTAGGGTCAAAAAACGTCCCCCCCCCCGCCTCACATCCCTTGCCCAGAATATCGAAAAAAGTTTTTTTTTGAAAAAAAAAAATTATCATGTTAAGCTAAATGTTTTATAGGGATGATGGGTCTATCAATATGAATTTTTACAAAATTTTTCCCTCAAAGGGGGGAGGGGGGCCACTGATAAAAGGAAATTTTTAATTCCTCCCTTGGAGGGTAAATACATTTTTTTTTCGTTTAAGTATGTGTTTTAATAACTATAGTTTTTAGAAATTGAAAATTTTATTTTCTGAGGTTTAGATCGTTTTTAAAAACTTGAAAAATGCTCAAAAATGAATTTTCTTCGGAAATAAATGGTAATACGCTAAAAATGAATAGAAATAAAATTATTCAACGTGAAATTTTTCATCAGATTTCGTCATTAAAATTTTGGCTAAGGAACATAATTACAAAACTATGGGCTTTGGTGTATGAGGGGGAGGGGAGCAAAATGCGAACAAAAGGTTTGAACGAAAAATGATAGCCGGATTCGTACTCTGCGTGTCTTAACTTCGTTTCTATTCATTTTTAGCGTATTACCAATTACTTCTTAGGAAATCGCATTTTGAGCATTTTTTAAGTTTTTAAAAAAGGTGTAAATCTCGAAAACATTTTTTTTTAATTTCTAAAAATTATGGTTATTGAAATACCTACTTTAGCGAAAAAAAATTTAATGTGCTGTCCTAGGGTCAGTAACTGCAGTAATTGAAAGTTTTCTTTTGTCAATGTCTCCCCCCCCCCTCCTTGAGGTAAAAAATTTTGTAAAGATTCATGTTGATGGTCATCCATTATCCCTCCAAACATTTGGATTAAAATCATAATTTTTTTTAAAATACCCGAGTAGAGATTTTTTCAAAAAGATAAACGTTTTTTCGATATTTTGAGCAAAGGATGTGGGGTCTGGGAGAATTTTTTGCCCTAAAATTGTTTTAGGGACACCCAATGATGTTTCGTGAAAATTTTGAAAATCTGAGATCAAGAGCATTTCGCTATACTTATCCGGGAATACGCTTTCTACTTTGAATTTGCGTTTAGATGAAGAAACAATTTAATTAAGTCGAAGATTGCACAGTCAAGCTGATTTCCTAGTACAATGTGAACCTGTAGTCACGATTAGAACTGACTCTGACTCTAATTCTCTTACTCTGGAATCGAATGAAAATCGCCACCTTTCTCCACAGTCATGAATAACTGTATTTCAATTTCTTAACTGTGACTCCTGACTCCGAAGTCGATGAAAGATTCACTTTTTATGTTTGAAAAATTTTACTGTTCTGCTTCGGAGTATAGCGACTTTACTGTGAAGCAATTTTCAATGATTGACTTTGACTTCATCCGGTTTCTGCGGCCAGTCTGAAATTTTTGGATTTCGAAGTTGAGCCGAAATCAGAGTCACTTTGGAGTAATTTAAACTCCGACTTTAAAATTATTCCAAGTCTTCGGATTTTAAGATGAAGAGGTGTTGAAATTTGCTACGTAAACTAAGAATGTACTCAAGGTGTACTGAGGGAAGAAGCTCCACTTTTCATTTCTAATACTTCACTCGCGCATAGCTATAAAAAGTGATTTTTTTCAATATTTTTAGTAATTGCTCTTCACGCGAGGAAAATACATGCTGTATCGACGGTAAACTTTTATAATTTCACCCAGTCCGGACTGGACAGCTTTGAAAATCGGACTATTAAAGCGTCGCGGATTTTAAGTTGATTATAAAATTTGTAACACTCACTTCGTAAACTACTCTGTGAAAAGTATTGCTTTCGGTGGAAGTGCACGCATTTGGTTTTTCTAATGGGTGTATTTGTATCGATGGAATAGGCTCGTCCGAGCATTGCAATGGTCCGGTTTTGCTGTCGAAGTTTTGAGGTTCTAAACACTTGTCTTTGGCATTGGAACTATTCTTAGGACAGAAAAATATTTGTATCGCTGCTTTCGGGTCCGTGAACAGCGTTCCGAATACTATCCTTTTACTCTCGGTCTTGATTTCATTTATATCATTTACGAAATGAAGTTTACGACTGTAGGGATATAATATGAGAATCAAAGGTAGAACCTCGTTACGCTGAATTTCACCAACTGATTTGGCTGTAAGTATAACAGGAAAGTTATGTGTTAAAATATTAAGTACATAGCTAACTGCTTATTGATCGATTAGAATCAAATCCGAGTCTAAATCTAAATTTACCTGCTTGTTGAGTAGTTATCGATCTCTCCTTTAATGTTTCTGTAAAAAAAAGAAAAAAAAAGAAATAATTATATTATTTTTTAAAACAAACTCGATTGACATGAAAGCTCGAACATCGATATTTTCAGTTTTATTTCTATCATTAATTACCATGCTTATCCGTCACATGAGGAATACGTAATATTTGTGCACGAGTATCAGCACGCATATAAAAAATCTCTGACATTTTTTCGGTGACCGGACAGCAACGAATATGACCTCCGATTTGTGTGAACTTATCTTGCAGATAATCGACGCATAAATTTTGGTCGCAGTATTTTTCTATCTCTTGTTGCTTTGAATTTTTAGTCGTAGAATCGTTGTTTGCGTCGGTTTTGATAAAATTATTCATTAGAATGACTATACCGTATGTTGAGGTGTCAGTTTGTGTATCCACAATGTCGATGAATTTAATCCAAATGTTTGGCATTTGATCGTTACCAATAGAATCCTTCAGCTCAGAATTAATATCAAAGACTCCTGTACGAATTACGGTGTCATATTTGCGATGGTTGGCCATATTTATCGCATTGTACCGGATGTAATCGTTGATCTCGTTCCATAAATCGAATAATTTTTCATGCTGCCAAACTGTATTCAAACGTTGAAATGTGGTCTTCTTCCATACAGCGAATGGCATACTTTCAGCGGGTACCAATTTTTGTAACTTATAATTCGATTTCTTTGTTTGTTGTCGAGAATCCAATTCGCCCTATTCGAGTAATAAAAAAAATACGAATAATAATCGTAGGCAAAAGAAATGGATTCGTTATGAAAATCTTACTTGAAATTGTGCATTAGGCCTAGATGGTGTTTCATCGTTATCAACTTCTAGATCATCTTGTATCTCGTAATTCACCTCTCGTTCTCGGAATAATAGTTTTGAATTTAAAAGAAATGCTGATCGTATCACTTGAACCGTGTATACAGTTTTCTTTTCATCCGAATGGTAGCAAATGTCATAAAATGATACTCCACCATCTTCTGTTATTTTCTTGTCGTTATCGCAAAGCTATATACCGAATGGTTATAAAAAAAATCTTCGATTTTCAGATTTCGAGTTATAAATAGAAAAAAACTTACTTCATAAAATGGCGTATAATATCTGAAAGTTTCATCGTCGCTACAACTAGCATACAGGGGCTGTAAAATTGCCCTTGCTTCAGAGGCACATCGTAGAGGTTCATTTGTTGTAAAATTTTTCAACTCCAAACATCTCTCGTTCGAATTTTCTTTTGGACAGAATGCAATTTGTTTGGCTGGTTTTTTCGGCAAGAATTTAGTCCCATTTATTATTTTTCTATTCATCGTTTAAACTTTACTCAAATTTTCTGGCACTTCCAGCATTCCAAATCTATCTTGAAACAAGATTAAAGGAAGAACTTCTTCGTTTGATTGATATTCACTGAGTTCTTTGGCTGCATATGCAAGAGAATGTTGACCAGCATTAATTGTAGCAGTGAAGGTAATAGGTATTCTGAACTATTACTTGGTAGGTATTTTAAACATTACCTGCTTCATCTTCTGTGATTCGATCTTCGTATAAAGTTTCTATAACGGTAATAATATCTCTGTTGTAATAATTCTATCGTTTAAAGTAATAAGGTTAGAGGCAATTTCGTATTTAATTCTTTGAAACTAGTTACTTGGATCATCTGTTTTTACAACAGTGACATACGACATTATTCCAACGAAATAGACGAAAATTATGATGCTCCATTTGGCCGCCATATTACCTACGTCTCGGTACTTGTATTTTTCGTTGACCTTAATTCGCGAATGATTTTTAACAACTGCGTACGTAGAGGTACTACAAGTTCGATACTGTGAGATAACTGATCAGTGATGACAAATAACTTTATACCTTCCCACCTTATGGTTATGCTTACGCTATATGTATTTAGGTGAAGTCAACACGAAAAACAAAGTTTACATTGCTATAAAATCAACATCTGCGAATGTCGTATCGCCTCTATTTTGTCAGCACAATAATCGAAAATTCGAGTAGTCCTATCGTGGTGAGATTTCTTTTTTCAAATCTACATTCAATATTTCAAGGTTGTAGGTAAGGAATTCCTTTGCAAAATCTGGTAGAAGATGACGCTTTTAGTTAGATTCAGAATATGCTTACTGTTCAGCATATTTGGTATGAACATGGATTTTGAATACGTGTATGTGGGTTGATTGAAAATTTTCACATTAATCGAGGATCGCTTATTTTTTATTTTATTTTATTTTTTGAAAACCGTAGAAATGCACGTGATTATAGCTGGCAACTGGATGCGTACAAGTAACAGGTAATAGAATTAGTGAAATTAGGTTGGCAATTATTCGATAGCAGTGAAAAATTGAAAAAGTGTTCTGTCGTCAAATTTGTTCTTTGTTAATTTTTAATTTACTCAGATGAAAAAATGTTTGCCAATCGTGATAATCACTTAGGTACTCCACTCGACCAGTAGTACGGAGGTTAATAAAATTGCCTACTCGGTTCGCCGTAAAAGCACGTTTCATCCAACCATAGTACGGTCCACGAAAGAGAATGGCTTTGACGTAATCGCTCGTCCGGAGCGACCCGCACTCGTAATGAAAAGTTACGTATTTTTTCTGTAAAATTTTTTTGAACATTTTTTCCCTCTAAAAACCTCTTCATCTTCTATTTTTAATTTTTTTTCCAACTATTAGAATGTAATGAAACAAAATTTTCGCCGTGCCGTGTATAGTTTGGTCGTGCCTTCAGTTCGAGCGACGTGATTGGTGAATTTTTGTTACGTTACTTTCGTGCGTTCACGTCACAGCCATTCTTTCATTGACCGTACTATAAATCAGAATTACGAAGAGAATACAAATAATTGAAATGAATCGAACAAAAATTTCTTGATCAGTTTGGGATGTGGAGGATTTTTTTTATGAGAAGAAGAGGTTCGGGATTAGGTCAGGGATCAGGTCTGTATTTCCAGTTTTCGAATGACGATGAAAAAATTTCAAGAGCAGTAATTTTTCTACAAAATTTATTAGGCACCTTTTGAAGGATCCCAGTTTCTCTAAATCATCTCTCAAACTTGTAAAAAAAATTGATTTTTTTTGTGATTAAAGTTTCAATATTTCTTATGGTATTTGTGTTCTTAAAATTGCAAAAGGAATAGTAAGCTAATCATAGCGATTTAGCCTTGGATCTCGAAATAAAAAAACTTTTTTGAGGGACTCTTTAGGCAAAAGTAGAATATGATTTTTAAACGTATTCCCCATTTTTTATCTCATTCCTGCATCATTAGGTGTCCCTAACGAAAATTTTAGGGCCAACAAATTTTCCCTCACTCCACTCTCCTTGCTCATTATATCGAAAAAACATTTTTTTTGACATGGATATTTCTTAGCGCTGGGGGGGGGGAGGTCATTCTTTGAAAAGGTTACGTTTTCGGTGTGATATTTTAGATTTTTGGATAGCGTGAAATTTCATGCCAGATTTCGTCATTAAAATTTTATCTGAGGAACATAATTACAAAATTGTGAGCATGAGTGCGTGTGAAGTAAAGGGTCAAAATGCAAAAACGAGGTTTGAACGGAAAATATAAGCCGGATTTGTACTCAGTATGTCTAAATTGGTCGAAAAACACTCCTCTTCTGATATTTTAACTTACTTTCAACATGAGAAAAAATTGCAATTTTGTTCAAAAAAGTCAATTTTAAGCAGGGCAGTAATCTTCATATTAATACCAATCAACAATTTATCACGAAAAAGTTTTGAAATTTAGTATATTTTACTATATTTGTCGATATAAAATCGTTGGAAAGTCGCGCCGAACTTTCGCGGACCCGTTTTGGGGGGGTTGTGATTTTGGTGACCTTTTCACATAAATTGAACCCTGTGATTACGATAATGAAGTCAGATTCACTATTTGACCTCAATTTTGGGCATTGTTACAGGTGCAAAAATTTGGTGGTAGCTTTGCACTAAAACAAGGGAGTTACCTGATTTGAAAACCAATCATTCAAGGCGTAATTGCAAAATTTCCTATCAAGACTACCGGTACAAGCCTTCCCCCTTCCTTATTTAAAGTATCTTTTACCCAAATCGATGTTTTTAAATTCTGTGCTACTAGGTGAAATTTTTTTCACCATTTCTTCCACTCTTTGGTGAGCAACAGACGGGGGAGGGGAGGGTAAAGATTCCTTGCTGGGTGGCAAAAATAAAATGAGTATCTCTACTTTCTTGTAGAACAATATTTTTTGTAAAATTGCATTTACCCGAATTGAGATTAAAATAAGGTTAAAATAAGCTTTGTTGAACACTTCACTTTTAATATCTCGATTGAACATTATGACAGATTCATCAAGGAAAGATATGTTGTTGCTGATATCAGTCTGAGGCGAAGACATGGCCAAGGAGAACCCTTTCTTTAAAGGTCGAAAAAATTTTCAAATTGTCATCATATTTGAAAGCCAAACACTCAAAAACTTTTATTTTTTCATTTTTCCCACGAAATTTGGAGAAATTATTTTTTGAAGATGAAAAATCCAATTCTTTCAAAATTTCGCCAATTACACCTACTTCTTTTATTTTTATAAGTTGATATACTGAAAAGTTTACTTTATGCAAACTGGCCTACCACTCAAAAAAATCTATAACGCCTCCCCTCTCTTTGAAAAACTCCTAGCCATGCTATTAGTCTGGAAGGAGGCATGGAGTTGGTTTTCTCAAAAATTTAAACTAGGCCGATTTACTTGTAATTAAGTATTAGGCCTATAAAACATTTTAAAAGAATCTATTTTATAATTTAATATCAATGTACTAGATATTTAGTTCTAGAAATTGGTTAAAAATTCATTTATATAAAGTAAATCCGATCTCAGTCGTGAGTAACATAACGAATTTTTATCAACTTCGGATTTTTGCCAACATCCGTTATACCGAATAATTTCACAACTTCGGTGGTCAAAGGACAACAACGTATTCGGCTACCAACTGCTTCAAATCGTGTTTGCAATTCAAGCAAACATAAATTTTCGTCGCAATAATTTTCCAATGCTTTCGCTTTTAAATCAGACGATGGAAATTGGTCTTCTTCAGAAATGAGAAAGTTATTCATTAAAATTGCCAAACCTTCTTGAATGGTCGTTTCTTTGGTGTAAATTATCTTAACCCATATGTTTAATTTTTGATTATCCGGATTATGTATCAAAGTAGACTCTACACCAAAAACTCCAGTGTATGCTGATATATCGTTTGTATACTTTTTCGATATATACGAGTTAATAATATCATCTCTAACAAAACGATTGATTTCATTCCAAAGTGGAATCAATGTTTCATGTTGCAATTCGAAATTAATGTATTCGTAGGCTGTTTTTCTCCACAAAGCGAATGGTATATCTTCAGGTGGCACCAGCTTTTGTAGTTTGTAAACGTATTTCTTTTTATTGGTTGGAGTAATGGGCTCTTTGTTTTCATCCGGGACCATCTAGAAAATTGAATTTTTTTACGATTAAAATTTTAATAGTCATTTTCCAAGGTAAGCAGATATTCGTACCAGAGTTGCCACTACTTTTAACTCTTGGTAATTTGAGAGACGAACGTCGACATTTTTCATCATAATGGGATATTCTACGGCGTGCTCCTGGTACATGAATTTTGAAAATAAAACTCTCAGCGATCTTATGCGATGGCGAGCGAACAGAATTTTTTGTGCTTTCGGATCGTAGCAAAATTGATAAAATTTTATTTCTTTAGTCTTGTATTGATATGGCTGAATTTAGAGTAAAATTATTAGACTGGAAGCAAATTTTTTTACGTAGATATTCGACAACTTACCAACCTTTTGCTTTAGACAAATCTGAAATTAATATTAATACTTATTTAAAAATTACTATTAAATGAAAAATTGTTCAATATACGCGAATTTCATACGTAAATTGAAACTTACTTCGTAGATGATGTCGTAATAAACACCACTAGCATTGATACCACATTTATTTTGACTGCTGGACACTTCTCGTGCGACTGGAATTGCCAGCTTAGTACATTGTAGTGGTTCAAATCTTTTGAATTTACGAGGTTCTAAACAATTTTCGTTGATAGCTTCTTTAGGGCAGAAAAATATTTGCTCTGTTGAATTTGCGATGTAAAATTTTGATCCGTTTACGATCCTTTTATTTGCTACTTCAATTTTAACAACGTTTGTTGGAACTTCAAGAGCTGAATTGTCCGGATTCAAAAAAAGAATCATGGGTAGAATCTGATTTGGTTCGATTTTACCAATTAATCTAACTGAGAAATGAAAAATTTTTAATTTTTAGGTTTGCATTTGCATGTACCACGTGTTCCAAATTACCAAATTAACCTCGTTTCCCTTATACCAGTGACAGGTGAACTCGTGAAACTTACTTGTATAATGGCTGGTATACTAAAAAAATTTAAGGGGCTGAGATATGAGTGTATATATACTGTGTTTTAGAGTGAACAGCAAATTTTTGTCATGATTAATTTTTTTTCTATAAATTTTCAAAGTGAGCGGCAGGTTTGGGCGAAAATGGAATTCTTAAAATAGCATATTTCAGCCCCTTCGATTTTTTGGATATACTAACCATTATACATGTAAGTCTTATGAGTTGACCTATCACTGGTATCAGGAAAGCAAGGTTAATGCGGATGACTCTGTATAACTGCGTAATGATAAATTATTCAATAGTATTACTTTGATCTTCTGTCGCTGAACTATCTTCTAGTGTTTCTAAAAGCATGATCAATAGGTTAGAAACGAATATCGAATTATATTGAATTATACTTTTTCGTTAATTGCCTACCTTGATCTTCCAAGATTGTTACATTACGTATACGTAACTCCTCTACCTTGAGTTTTTGATCTTCGTCAAAAAATTTAAAAATTTTTGGAGTTACAGGACAGCAACGAATTTGACCTTGGACTGAATTGAATTTATTTTTCAAAGCATCGATGCATAAATCTTCAATGCAGTGATTTTCTATTGAATTTTCTTTTTTGTTTAAAGAAGCCGGATCATCGATTTCGTTATCGATAAAATTATTCATTAAAATAGCTACTCCATGAGTCGGCGTTGATAAGGTTCCATTTGGTTTCACGATGTAGACTAATTTAATCCAAATGTTTAGTATGGTTTGGTTATCTTTGATATCTTTCGGCGTAGGATCTATGTCAAATACTCCGGTGAAAATGGTGGTCTGTAGTTTTTCAGTGCTAAACATTTGTATGGCATTGTTTCGAACGTGTGTACAAATTTCATTCCATAGATCGATTAATTTTTCATGTTGTAAATCGGTATTTATTTTTTGAAATGTGATTTTCCTCCACAAGGCTAATGCCATATCTTCCGGAGGTACCAATTTTTGCCGTTTATAACCTGGCTTTTTTACATTGCGACGTGTACTCGGCGTTTTCTGAATGTAAAATGATAAATCGTTTAGAAGGTATTACTTGTCTTATGGAACAATGAAAATTTTACCTCGACTTCGACTGGTACAAGATCATTTCTCATATTGAAATTCACTTCTCTCTCACGAAATAATAGTTTTGAATTTAGTAATGCTGCAGATTGAATGGTATGAGTGGCGAATAAACTTTTCTCATTTGTTAAATCGTAACAAATACTGTAGAACTCTATGTACCTGTTGACAAATGAATTCTTCTCGCTATCGCAAATCTACGGTGATATGTGCAAGATGAGCATTACGAATGCCAATTATCGATTAAAAAATGAGATTGATATAATTATATTTGAATGTATACTTCGTAAATAGGTATATGAACGATGCCAAGTCCACGATCACCACATTGCTTTGAATTCGGTATTACGATAGGGTTCACTTCTGAAGTACATTCTAAGGGTTGATTTTCCTCATAAATTTGCTGAACGAGACATTGCTTATCCTTAGGGCAAAAAAATAATTGCTCGGATGGTTTTTTCGATGTAAATTCGGTCCCGTGTGATATTCTTTCATTAACTTCTACTACTTTCTCCAGCTTGTGTGGTAAAAGCAATGTATTTTTACTATCTTTGAAGAGAATCAAAGGTAAAGTCTCTTCAGGTAGAATTTTTCGCAGTGATTTGGCTGTGTAAATGGAATTTTGTGTGAGTAATTGTATTTCACAAGGTATTTCCTTATATGCAGGTTGAAAATTTTCCATTGAAAACTAAATATTAGACATTATTTGTTATTTTTTCAGTTTTATAAGTAATATCTATTTTCAATTTGATTCATCTTTTGATCATTTCACAAAAAAGTTGCAAAATTTATAATCTCTTATAATAAAATGGGAAAATTTTAATTTTTAAAGATGAACTGACCTTGGTAAAATAATAATTGTTAGTGAATCGTAGAAAGAAATAATTTTTTGTTTCTTTAAACTATTAAGCAATTTACCTGCCTGCTCTTCTGTAACTGATTTCTCCAATAAAATATCTATAAAATATCATTCAATTCGGATAATTCTTTTTGAAGACACGTGAAATTTATAAGTGAATATTATATTTTACTGTAAGAATTGGCTACTTACTCGGTGCTTCCGATTTCACGAAGTAAACTATACCTATCAAATAGAAGACCGATGCAATCTTCACTGTATACATCTTTAAAATTTCAGTTACGATTACAAAGTGAGCACGTATAATTTTTTTTACGTCTTTGCTGATTTAAGCTATTGAAAATTCATTATGACGCATACTACACCTGCAATGTGTTTATTTAATTCGAAAAATTTATTTTGTGGAATTAAAATTGAAAACGATTCGATTTTTTTCTTTCCATAAATTTCATGTTAAATGTTTCAGGATTGGTGGCGGTGGCATTATTGTAGGAAAAACTATTCCACGCATTTTTCTCCTCCGAATTCATATGGAGGTTGAAATTTGGCATGCACATCTAGTAGGGGTCGTAGATGTGACTTTTGAATGTTTTGACTTTTCAATTCCATTGCACTACTTCTGTACTCTAAAAAAGTGGTTATTTTAGCTGTTTTTTTTTACTTTTTGAGCTTGTTCTGCGCATTCTTCACCTTTAAATTGAACTAAGAAGTTGAAGTTATGGATGCAGGTGTAATAGATGCCTTAGATGAGCCCCTTTAA
The DNA here is from genome assembly GCA_900060175.1 of Ferrisia virgata. Classification (NCBI taxonomy): domain Eukaryota; kingdom Metazoa; phylum Arthropoda; class Insecta; order Hemiptera; family Pseudococcidae; genus Ferrisia; species Ferrisia virgata. The sequence continues at coordinate 17,928 of FIZR01009375.1, forward strand.
AGGGTCTCAACTATACACTCCAATACCTACCTGTACCTGTACTACTGAGCAAAAAAAAACATCATAGCCCACTTCCTGAATACCAAGTTTTGATATTTCGAATGTAACAGGGACAATTGTTTTCTCTGTTTTTTATCTAATGCTAAAAATCAACCAGGATCAAAATTGACTAATTTTCCTCATGGCTGAGATGAACTAATTTTCTTCAACATTTCTACTTGAAATCGTATAATCAATCCAGGATCAAAGTCAGCTGTTGATGAGTTAATTTATCACTGGTCAATTCTAAACATCTTTAATTTTCCTCAACATTTCTACTTGAAATCATAAAAGCAATCTAAGACTCAGGCCAACCATTGATTGGTCAACATTTAACTCTTTTGTCAAGCATAATTCAACTGTTGACGGTCAAGATGTTAATAGCCCAGAACATTTGACCATTAATGTTAAGGCCATCAACACCCAGGCCATCTAAATATGATTAATTCGGATTATAATTCTTCAGATTTTGATCGTCCAACTGTTGACGGTCTACTGTGTGAGTTCAGTGATGATTGTCTTTTGTTGATGGACATCTGTAAGATGCGCTGTTCAATATCTTTCGATGCTAATATGTTTCTCGAAGAACGAATTTAATTCGTAGGCATGACTATATTAATGACTAGAGTTGAAAAAATAATGTAAGAGATGATTTTAAAGTGAACGAAAGGACACATCTTACTCGTGTGATAAAAATAAAACATGTGATTAAATTAATTCCGGCGTTCCAAGTTACAATGGATTAAAATTAACGTACTCAACTATTCGTTAATAAAAGCGTAAAAATAGGCTACGGATATTGTATCATTTGCTGTCCATTTCACGCCTTCTCGGTGGTTCTTTGATGTTGAACTATGAGCGCCTACGACCATACACATTCGTAACTCCGTCAATATTCAACATATACAGAATCGTATCAGAACTGATATTGGGCATACCAAATAATCCTAAGATTTCATTTGTCAAAGGACAACAACGTATTTCTCCACCGATATTGTTAAATTTACTTTGTAAAATTTCGTCGCATAAATTAACCTCGCAGTATACTTTTAACGATTCTTCTTTCAAATTCTTCATCTCAGACTGCTCTGTTTTCGAGACTAGGAAGTTATTCATCAAGATAACTATTGCGTGGTGATATAATAAGTCGTCGTTATAAATAATTTTCAGCCATATGTTTGATTTTTGATCACCTGCTGTACGTACTGAAATTGATGAAGGCTTAGGGTCGAACACTCCAGTAAAAATAGAAAATCCGGCGTAATTATTTTGGTTTCCACGTTGTTCGGTGTAGCGATTATTTGCGTAATCTCTGATGCTACGATTTATATCGTTCCAAAGAGGTATTAATTTTTCGTGTTGCAACTCTTCGTTCGCATATCTATATGTAGTTTTCCTCCATAAAGCGAATGCCATATCTTCAGATGGTACTAATTTTTGTGGTTTGTAGACTGATTTTTTGGTACGATGGTTTTTCCCTGATAAAACCTATGTAAAGAAAAATTAATCGATTTTAAAATTCAAAGTTGAGGAAAATGTCCAAGTCATAAGTCTATAATTGTACCGAATTGTGTGCTTCTTGTAATTCTTGCAAATTTGACTGAAATATTTCCTTATCCTCTACCATAGGATATTCCATCGAATGTTCTCGAAACAGTAGTTTTGAAACCAATAATGGAGGAGATCTTATGCGATGGTGGGTGTAAAGAATTTTACTTATATCTTTACCGGCATCGTAGCAAAATTCAAAAAATTGTATTTCTTTGGTTGTGTATCTGCTTGTCTGTATTAAAAAAACGTTGAATTTAAACACTAGACATGAAAATTTTAGTAATTATAAACGCCCAGTGTAAAAAAATGTAAAAAAAAAGCAGCGGATCATTCTATTAGAATGTCTACATCCTGACCTTCGAGTCGACGAAGTTATACAAATTTTTATACACTGATAAACGCGATAAACCAAGATAAAAGAACACCAGTGAGGCAAACTGGAGTTCTCTTATTTAACCAGTTTCTAAAGGATGATATGAGTATTTAAAATTTTCACATAGGTCTAAAAAACGTAAATTTTAATTGTACATTTATCGGAAGCTCATTTTTTTACCCTGATTTTCTATGTCATATTATTAATGAAAACCAGGCTATTGCAGTCTATCAACCTACAATGGATGAGGGGGAAGATGTCTACAAAATCTGTTTTGGAGCCCTGCAGAAGACCATTACGATCATTTTTGGCCATGTCAGATTGCCAGATATTTATTTTTATTTTTTTCCACCGAAGACAAAATCATTCATTCTGCTCGATACTGACCAAAATCGCTCCAATTAGGTCAATTGGCTCAGTTTCGCAGTGGATTAGATACTCGTATATATGAATGAAGACAACGTTCGGTCAAATTCAGCTATGTCCCAATTTGGTTTAGGGAGGCTGAGAGGTCAAAACTGCAAAAATTGTTCGCCTTTGAGCCAATCGATAGAGAATCCAAAATTGTATAACTTATCCAAAAATCAGTCTCCAAGCATTTTCTCATTTAAATCAAAGTAAACCATCGCCTATTGTTCTGACGCCACGTAGACTTTTCGAATCAGCACCTAAGCCTTTTTAACTATAGATGGTGATATCTAGACACACTGCATTTACATGACCTACAGGCAGCGTGCACGACTTGCCAAAGAACATTATTAATTTTTTGATTTTTGGTTCAATTTTTAAAAACTGGTTTTATAAGTACCAACGCAGGATACGTTATCTCTTACTCATCTTTCTATTTACATCTGTGAATTTTCATTCAGCTTACTCATTTACCTTAAGCTTATGTGCTTGAATTTTACTCACCTCTTTCGTTGAACAGATCTGTAATAGAAGTGATTAAATTAATCTGATATTAATACCCATTGTAAATAGATTGGAAACGGATTTATCTTGCTTACAAAAGGGTATTCACAAAACTTACTTCATAAATGACTTCGTGGAGAGTACCTCTGCCATCAGCACCGCATCTATTTTCATCATTCGATTTTTTTTGTATCGCTGGCGTGGCCTCTTTCTTACATTCCAATGGTTTAGATTCATCGAAATTACGTGGTTCTAAACAACTATTGTCGGAATTTTCTTTAGGACAGAAAAATATTGTCTCTGAGTAGTGCGAATTCATAAACTCCGAGCTGGACACGATTCTTCTATTTTTCGTATCAATGTGATAAATAATTGATGGTAAACGTAGTGAGGAAGTATCGAAGTGAGGTGGTATTGAGCAAAGAATTAAGGGTAGAACTTGATTTTGTTGAATTTCACTGATCGAGTATGCTAGATACGTTGTAGAAAAATTATTTTGAAATAAATAAGGAAATTAATATTTGTGAGCATAGTTTATGCATTTCATATGTATATTTGATTTGCATCGAGTTAAAAATTCTTGTTTTACCTGCTTGTATCTCTGTATAATCTGTACCTCTCAGTGTTTCTGTAACGAGTCGATTACCATGATAGTATTATTCGTGAGCTAGACTGAATGAAATAATCTATAAATTTTTATTTTTATAATTATCTTACCTTGGTCTTTGGTTACATTAAGGATACTGGATACTTCTATCGTGGTATCGAATTTTTCACCAAATAGATTTAAAATTTTTTCACTGATGGAACAACAGCGAACGTGTCCTCGAATGGTTTTAAATTTATTTTTTAAATAGTCTGCACATAAATCTTCTTTATAAAAGCTCTCTATTGCTGTGCTTCTAGAGTTCGATGTTGTGGTATTTTCAGATTCAATATCGATGAAATTGTTCATTAAGATGGCTATTCCTTCGTTAATTTCATGTTCATATGCATGACTTTTGTAATGAACAAATTTGACCCAGATGTTGTATATTTGATCGTCGTTATCATTTAAATTATTATCAATGTCAAAGACGTGAGTGTAAATTGTGGTTTCTGCAGTATCCATGTAAAGTATAGCTTTATTTCGTATATATTTAGCAATCTCATTCCACAGATCGACGAGTTTTATATGTTGCAATTCTGTATTCATTTGTTGGAAAGTTGTCTTCCTCCATAGAGCAAGTGCCATATCTTCAGCTGGCACGAAATTCTGTTTCTTATAAGCTAGCTGGATTGTATCGTTTTGAGTTGTAGATTTTTTCTAAAGGACAGAAAACCATGTATTTTACATGATATGAATTTATAAATGCGTATAAAGAAGATGAGGAAAGTTACTTGTGCTTGCTCATCGGTGGAAAGTATAAAATCATTTTTCATGTCGTAGTTCACCTCACGCTCTCGAAATAGTAATTTTGAAGCAAGTAACTGCGGAGATTTTATTGTGTGTTTAGTGAATAAGATTTTCTGTTTTCCCTTATTGTAGCAAATATTGTAGAAGGAGATTGTATTCGACTTCAATCCATACTGTTTACTTTCACCATCACAAATCTATAAACAATCAAATTATAGAATTTTTTATTTGGATATTATTCCACTGTGATGTGTGAATAGTAGGTACTTCTGGTTGGTTATTTACTTTATATAATGTCTCGTAAAGTTGACCAATTTCACCAAAGCCGCAGTGATTTTGCATGTATTCAATGATTGGTGTTGCTTCTGAAGTGCATTGTAGATATTGTGTTTTTTCAAAGTGTTCACTAACGAAACAGTTCTCTTCCGAAGTTTTCTTCGGGCAGAAGAACATTTTATCCATGGCAATTTTTGACCGGATTTGTATTCCTTGAATCATTTTTCCTTCAAGTGTTACAACGCTGAATAATGTATCTGGTAATTGTGGTTTGTTCCTGAAGCCTTTATGCAGAATCAAAGGAAGCGCTTCGTTGGAATTGATCTTACTGAGTGTTTCGCCTGCGTATGGGCGAAATTTAACGTTATAAAAATTTCTGGATGAAGAATACCTGTAATAATGCAAAATATTACCTGCTTCTTTTTCTGTGACTAAGCTTTCGTACAGTGTTTCTGAAAACCGACCGTTTGATTTTAATTTTTTTTTTTTTTTGTAGAATGTATTAACATTATATGTTCATTTTTTAACTTACTTGGATCCTCTGTTTTTTCCAAGTAAATTAATCCAATAAAATGGAACAATAATATTACGCTTAATTTTGACGTCATGTTTCTAGAGTTCATTACAATCGTTTTATAACTATGCTGAAAAAGCACGATAACGATGGGTTATGATACAGTAGAAAACTCGTAGTTACATCAGTGATGTATGTGCTTTATTGATCATATCATGACAAATGGATTTCAAATGTTCATCAAATTCACTTCAATATGTCCCATTCTTTCTCCCTTCTCATCCATACGACGAAAAACGACGCAATATGGTAATTATGAATCATACTGAAGTTTCATCTGTTTCGCAATGGTTTTAGCTGAGCTGGAGAGAGGTGAATAGCTAGGTATCTAGTATATATGTACCTACTGTACCTACGTACGTACAGTCGTACACTGTATGCGATTGCAGTTGTTTAAATAATACAGTTCAGTTATTTGTTTCGTTGAAAAATGATTTGTGGAAGATTACGAGTTGTCTGAAGAAGATACAATATCTGCGGGGAAAATTTTCCACTTCACTAGATTAAGTTATGTAGTTTTTTACTTCGGTTGAAGTCAATTTCAATTTTTATACCTAATAGGTCCATCACGCGCTTAGCTACGCTAAATTGCCCAAAATCAGCGTGCAACAAAAGAAACACTTCAAAACGAAAACATTGCCTAGTTAGCTTATGGTGATATCGCTCTTTTCTTATCACAACGTTGTTCGCGTTTTATCACTTTGCTCAATGTAAAATCAGAAGTGATTTATGCGATGTTCTCATTCTGCCATTTTTTTTTTTTTCGTTGCACACTCTGATTTTGGAAAACAAAGCGTCGCTAGGTATGTGACAAAACTGAGCGAGCGACATCACCAGAAGCAAGCTGCGCGATGTTCTCGTTTTAGTGTGCATTTTTTTTCATTGCGCGCGCTGATTTTGGAAAACATAATGTCGCTAAGAGTGTGACAGACTTAAGCAAGCGACATCACTAGTAGTAAACTACGCGATATTCTTTATTTTAATGTGATTTTTTTTTATTGCGCGCGCTGATTTTGGAAAACGTAGCGTAGTAGAATAAAAACGTAGCATCGCTATGTGTGTGATGAGCTTAAGCATACAGTATTCTATGTCATGTTGGGTGAACTTGAAGGTGATAGGTAATTAAATGAGAAGAATAATTGGAAGTTAAGTTTATTTACTATTAAAATTTTTTCTTTCTAAAATCAACTAATCATTAACAGTTGATGCCTGGAATTTCCAATACTTCTTTAATCTTTACACTTTTTGTGTATTCTTCAGTCTCGAAAAATCTCATAATTTTATTCGTCAGTTTGCAACATCGTACTAGTCCTCCAACTTGAAAAAATGCTGTCATTAAACTATTAACGCATAAATTTTCGGGGCAGATTTTATCAATGTATTGTTGTACCGCAGTCAAGGTTTTATCGACCTGATTTTCACTTTTTTCTGAGATAAAATTATTCATTAAAATTGCCAAACCCGTGTCTAAAGGTTTTCTATTATCAATGTAAATAATCATCTTCATCCAAATGTTATATAATTGATTTTTTGGTTCTGGTATAGTTATTTCATCTTCTGGTATATCAAATACTCGTGTCATTAGACCAATTGACGATGTATTATGCTGCGCATATCCATACTAGATGAATTTCATTTAAAAATAAAAATCCATTAAATAACAACACTGCACTGATCGAAATATTTTTGTTGCGTAGAATTTATTTAATCTTGGCGATTACCGATTCTATGGTGTGAGTTCTAATATAATCGTTGATTTTATTCCATAATTCGAATAATTTTTCATGTTGCAAGGCGATATTCACGTAATGGTAGGTGGTTTTCCTCCAAGAAGCTAGCGCCATGTCTTCGGCTGGGACTAGCTTTTGAAATTTATATTGAGGATATAACTGAAAATTGCAGATATTTAGTTATTATTTACTTTTTATTTACTGAGTATCCCAAAAAAATCATGGAAGTTATTTTTTCGAATGGATTGTGGATGCAGATGGTTTTTTTTTTCGAAATTTAGATATGCAGTATGTAGACAGATGAATTTTGGACATTCTGAAAAAAAATAAAACATACAAATGAACTTGACATTACATTAAAAATTTTACTTACTTCAGCTGCATCATCTAAATCATTGTAGTATTCGGAATCAATAGATTCGTGTGTTTCCTTCATTAGCTTGAATTTTATTTCACGTTCTCTAGTTAACAGTTTCTCGGAGAGTAATTTTGCCATAAATATTTGGTGATCGACAAATAAGATTTTTTTAGAAGAGCTGTCATAGCAGAATGAATAGGTCCGGAAGAAATTTGTTTGAAATATATGAGGCTGCGTCATGAAAACCAAAACATACAGTTTATGAGTTTAATGATAAAATACTAAGTGGTAAATATTTGACAATTTAAATCCCGAATACGTACTAACCTGTTTTGCTGGGCATAGCTGCAGAAAAAAAAAATGTAATAGAGAAATCAATAATTTTTTACATATTTAGATAAGTGAAAAAAAAAAAAACATATCTCGAATTTTGGCTAAACCCATAAAGGAAACCCATCCTACAAAATTTTGTATTTTCAGTTTAAATAAAGGTGGAGCTGTAAGTCCTCAAAGTTTAGTAATAAAATTTTTGAATACAACGTATTTTTTGCCATTTTCTCCTTCCCTTCTTTTCCACTAGGAGCAAATGGCGTAGAACTTCGGTTTTAATTTTTCAAGACATTGAATTTGGGAAATTTTGTAATGATTGAGGGCAATAATTTAAACTTTTATTAAATAATTAAATTGGTCCATTGTGTAGCACTTTTGTACTAAACTAACAAACCATTTCGATCCAAATTCACTTTTCTGAGCAGAAGAAAATTTTTAAGCATGAAAGTAATGAAAAAGAATGCATTTTTTATTCATTTATTTCTGTATTTAATACAAAACAGTTTTTGTGCACGCTTCATTTTTTATAAACTAAAAAGCTTAATTTTTCAATGGAGAGGGCCTAAAATTACCCCGAATCGTATTGCACTCGAAGCAGCAAAATGCAGAGCAAAGGTAAACAGACTTAAAGAGGAATGTGTTAAGGCCTTTAAGGATGTAAATAAATCATAATTTTTTCCGTTTAACGAATCTTAGGCTGCGGGAATGAAAGCTAATTTAAAATAAAATGGTGTAATTCTCGCCAATAAAATGGCTGTAGGTGTTTTTCAAAAATTTCTCCCTAACGCTGTTTAAATTGAACCTTCTTAGTTTTAAGCCCCCAGAGTCCTACATCATTCAAAAAGGGAGAGGAAAAGATATTATGAAGTGAAAAACTATATTTATAATTTTCCGAAAAAACTAATCTTTGAGAGCTCAAAAGTTTCTTCATCCGTTGAATTAGATGCACAAAAATTTATACATTTTCAACTCGATGTCAATCGATTTATTCACAGGGTTCAGCGTTATTCTCGAAGGGAAGGGAGAGAGTTTACAAGGAAAATAGACGATTTTTTCGAATATGTCCTACTTCGAAAACGATGGCTTCACTACCCTTTGAGTCAGCGGCACAGAATTTCATAGATTTTCAATTTAAAGTCAATCATGGGTGTAGTCTAAATTAGAATTGTCTTTTTTTTTTCACTACACCCTCAAATAGATATAAACCCAAACCTTACTCTGTACGCAAATCTGTACTCAGTACCAGTTCCTTTTGGACCACAATCATTTCCTTCATCGGGGGTATTGGGCGTTTCTTCTAAAACTGATACTGGTTCATGTTTACATTGCAATACTTCTTTCTCTTCGAAGTCTGTAGGTACTAAACACACCTCGCCAGTAGGATTTTGGCAGAAAAGAATTTGATCCACTGACGGTAACGTGCTATAAAATTTTGTCCCAAATATCAGTCGTTTATCTTTTATTTCGGCCTCCGTTAAACCCACTGGAAATTCAAGAGCTTTACGATCTTCTGTTTCAAATAAAATCACTGGTAATGCTTCCTCTGGGCTTATTGTTCTTAATAAATTGACTGAAAAAGTTGTCGTTTTGATAGAACTCTTTGAACAGTATCTCAAGTATGGTAGGCACGTTTGAATCAAATTAATTCTTACCATCTTCATTTGTAGCCGTCGCAGAGTGAACGGTTTCTGTAAAATTTGTAAGAATATTCACTATAGTTGGATTAAATTTCGATTTGATTCTTATTGTTCGTTTCATTACTTGAATCATTTTCATGAGCGTTGATGACCAAGAATAAATTCAGAATTAAAATTCCTATCGGTTTGTACATTTTAATAATCGATTCATCAAAAGAACTGCACATGTCTGGCATGATAAGTTGGTAAACGTTTTCACGAAATAAGTATTCACCGTCGTTCCTTAACGGAGACTAAGTTTTCATGGTTCATGCTGCAGGTTTTGCGAAACACGTATGAAATATGGAACAAGTCTTTATTTGCACAGCTGTTCTGTACTGTATGCAGTACGACAGTGCATACGTCACGTAAGAATTGATGAAAATACTTAATGCTATGTAGGCCTATCTGCCCTTTCTTAGATACCCACGTGTACTTTGAATGCATCTTTAACTCAATTAATTGAAAAACACGTCGTTTTTGTTTACCACAAATTCATTCGTATTTAGTCTCATATTCTAGCTAAAATTTATTTCATAGGAATCAACATTATTTACTATTTCAAAGCGGTGCTTCAAACTACCTGTTGAAACATTTTTCAGCATTGTCGTTCACGAAAAATTAAAAAAAATAAAAATACGCCTGGATTTATTACATTGAGTTTACTCGTCAATAAAATAATGAAATAGGGCACTAATGAACATAGTGAATAAATAATTGAATTAAATTACGTACACATATAACTTAAACAGGAGGTCGATATTCATTTACATGAAGAATTCTCAATACATCTCTTATCTCTACGATGTATTGTTCTTTAATAAATAACTTCATAATTCTTCTATTTACATTGCAACATCGCCCTTGCACTTTAGCATTGGTAAAGCTTTGCTTCATTGCATCTGCACATAAATTTGTTCCACAAAGTTGATCTATGTACTGTTTTGTTTGATTGGCGGTTTTGTCCGCGATAATAAAATTATGCATTAGAATAGCCAATCCTTTAGAATTGTTTTCGTCACTAATTATTGTGATCCACATGTTAAATATTTGATTTTCATCCTTGGGAAAGTTGATCTTATCCTCGGGGATATCAAATACCCCAGTCATTATATTGAAAGGTGACTCGGAATACTGCTCAAATAAAAAACCACAAATTCCATATTAATTCAAAAAAATTGAACTATTTGGATCAGATATTGATATTATATCAAGTGATATATGTTTCAAATTACCGCATCTATGGCGTGAGATTTGATCAGTTCATTGATTTTATTCCAAAGATCGAATAGACTTTTGTGTTGTAATGCTAAGTTTATGTAATGGTAGGTGGGCTTTATGAATGTAGCGAATGCCATGTTTTCGCTCGGTACTAACTTCTGAAATCGGTAGTTAGCTTCGAACTGTAAAGTAAAAGTTCATTTAAAAAATATTTTAAATGGGTGCATCGTACGAGTAAAATAACTTTTGATTTCACGAAAGCAACGAGCCCATTTTCTCTGTCATATTTTCAAAGAAAGTCAATCCACTTGGTTCTGTCAACCTATGACAAATAATGAAAGAATTCCTACAAAATCTATTTTGCCATCTTGGCAGATCAATGAGATCATTTCTGTGCATGTCACATATTTGTTTTTGTACCCCCTCCCTTCCCTTGGACCCAAAATCAAATTCTTATATCGGTACAAATACTGATAACAATTTATACACAGCCTCAACATTTCACAGAAATTAGGCCGGAAATGCGATGCTTTTTTGTTATTTTTTTGGTCTTCAGTTATGATGGAAAGCAATGGTTGTAAAAATTGCTCGTGGTTTTGTTCAACTTTCTGATTCTTACAATGCATAGACACTGAAACACCGAGATGGAAACCAGCGGGTATAGCAGTAAAATTACGGAAATTTTTTGTCCAGAGTTACTCAAAACTTCTCCATTACGAGCGCTGGTCATCAATTCCTGTGTAACTTGTTCCTAATTCTGATTAGTCAAGGTCTCATGACGTAGATTCTTTCAGATTTCTATCTAGAGAAAGAATAACTTCTGATCAATGATCGTCGAACCAGAATTAGTGAAGAGCACCTCTACAGGGAAACCAAGCAGAACTGTAAACTGTCCTTGGTGTTTCAGTGTCTATACTAGAGTCCTATCAAAATAAGCACCAGTGAAATGACTGTAAGTTGATCGAAACTTACTTGATTAGCTGCATCATCCAAGAGTTTGTAGTATTCCTCATCAATATGTTGTTGCATTTCTTTACTGAACTGAAATTCAACGCCTCGTTCTCTTGTTAGAAGTTTCTCATTAAGCAGATTCACAGAAAATATTTGATGATCAACGTATAAAACTTTTTTGGATGATTGATGGTAGCAAATGTTGAAAATAGCGACCTTACTTGTAATATGCATATACGACTGTTAGGGAAATATATTTATAATAATTGCGTAGAAAAACATGCATCGATTATAGTTTACCTATTGTGATTACTCACTTCATCAGACGGACAAAGCTAAGGGAAAAAATTCATAAATATAAAAACATTAAACAAGTAGCCTAGGTACTTGATAGTTATCTATTATTGTAATAAAAAAAAAAAATCCGTATGACTTTACTCACGTTATATGCGAATTTTAACCAAGTACCAACTTCTCTCACGCCACAATTTTTCTTAATACCATGTTCTTGTAAAATCGGCACTGGTCCATGCTCACATTCCAATACATCTGCTTCCTTAAATAATGTGGGTACCAGACACTTCATCTCCTCATTTGAATTTGGACAAAAGAAGATTTGTCCACTCGGGGATGATGTATTATAAAACTCTGTTCCAAATACTAATCTTTTATCGTTGATTTCTGCTTTTGTTAACCCCTGTGGATGTTGAAGCGCGTTTTCATTTTTCGTTTTGAATAAAGTTATTGGTAGTGATTCCCCGAAGGTAATTGAGCGTAATGAATCGACTGAGAAGAATAAAAATTCCACGAATAAATGATACATTAAAGAGGAATGATTCGGGTAATAAAAGAATGAATTTTTACCATCGTCATCAGTTGCGTCTTCAGGATAAACGGTTCCTATGAAAATTTCAGCAAAAATTAATTCTGTTATTGTGTAATTATATGAACGTATTTAAAATTTTTTATTGTAATATACTTTCTTACTCGATTCGGCGTTGATCATAAAGATCACGTTCAGAACGAATAAATTAACTATCACTAACTTGTGCATTTTGAAAATTAAAGTTTCGGTAGATTTCAACCCTTCCAAAAATCTGTAACTTTAATACGTGTGACTTGTCGTGCAATATTTCTCGAAGTTCTACATCAACATCGAAGAAGTAATAAAAATTAATTTCTCAAGATGAATTTTATGTACACAAGTGTTTGGTAGTGAACATGTTTCGCTTATGACGTTTTTTATTCATATTTATGCGCAATGTGGATACCTGACAGGAATATTGAATAATTTTTGCGTAGTATTTTCAATTTTTTGTCATTCATGGTTCAAAATTGAATATTACTCTGAAATTTTTTACGCAAAAAAGCTAAGTAAGGGTCAGTTTCAAGCCTAACGGAATTTAGTCATGATTAAATTCCGCCACACTAGCATAGACTGCAGTCAATACTAGTGTCCTTTTTAAATTGATTGGAATTTGAGTATATTATAATTACTGCCCAGTGATCAAAGAACTGTCATCACTTTAGAAGTTCAAAGCTGTTTTTTCACTTTTTTCTGTAAAGTTTAAAACTAGAATCTATAGAGAAAATGTAAATGGAAGCTGTTTGTTACGGTCCACTGTTATCATTTTCGTATAAATTTCGCATCACTTTGTATGGGAAAATGAATTTTTCTTTTTCAAAAATAAAATATAAGCATGTTATGAATTTTTTTGGAAGTAATACTTAAAATATAAAATTACCTTTCGCATGATGTAACATTCTTATAATGTCGTGCAATAATCATCTAATTGATCTTATAAATGGAGAAAATTGGTTGAGAAAATGTAACTGTAAGGTCGTTCAGATTTATTGAGAAATTAAAAGAAAAAAGTGAATAGATAATAGAAAAATCTTGAAAAGAGAAATATTTTGTTCGTAATTACAAACTGTGCGATTTCAACCAATCAGAACACTAAATTTTTTAAACAGTGCTTGGCGAACAGCGCTCCTACCGGATAAATCTTTAGTAGATAATGTTTCAAGTAAATTTTCCGAGTTTCTAGTAACCAATATGTCCGCAGGCGCAAATGCCCGCCTTGGTGTTTTAGTGAACTTTTATTCTTACGAATTTGATATCGTTAATAATTCCATTAGATTTTTATGAAAGAATCAGCATTAATTCGATTCATTTTCCACAGTTCCACACAGTAAAGGATGTACTGGGCGAAGAAATCTACTGCTAGTATTGGAAGGCGACCTGTATTTGGTACCGTTTCCGGTGTTAAGACCAGCACCCGGTTCAGAAAATATTGCAGAAAACCTTAGCGAAAGATTCAGTCTTCTCGTTGTTCCATCTCTCAGTTCGTTGAAGATTAACCAGAAGTAAGCATTCTTTCAACCTTGAATCTATTAACCATTTATATTCAGATTCCGAATAAAAGTAACCTGAACGTGTATTTTGAACAGATTACAACGCAAATCGACTGCTGCTGAAACTGGTATGCCAGCTTTGGTCGTAGGCAATCCTAAACTTCCTCAAAGTATAACTGAACGATGGGGATGGGCTGATATACCGCATGCCGAACAAGAAGCTAATATGGTTGCCGAAATGTTACAAGCCAAGTCGCTTCTAGGAAATCAGGTACTATTTACGTTTAAAATGTGTATTGTTTGTTTCTGTAAGAACACCTTGGTATTAATCTTGATGTCTCTATTAGGCTACCAAAGAATCAGTCTTGAGGCAGATTGGTGAAGCAGAATGCGTTCATTTGGCAACCCACGTATCGTGGAAATTATCAGCTATTGTGTTATCTCCACCTTGTGAAGGAGTTGAGACACCTCTCAGGCCTAATGAAGAATTTACTCCGGTAATTTTTTTTCGATTTTGATAAATGAATAAATATATTATTAAACGTTTCAGTTAAACTGATGAACGTTTTCGTTTATAGGAATTGGAATCTTGCGAGTTACCATCTCTTTCAGAATTTTTATTAACTGCCAGTGAATTATTAGTATTACGATTGTCAGCTAGACTGGTGGTAGTGAGCTGGTCTCATTCTAGGGATGGTTGGGCTACTGCCGACGGAGTTGTTGGCCTTTCTAGAGCATTACTGGCGGCCGGAGCTCAATGTGTTCTTGTCTCTTTATGGCCTGTACCAGATACCGCGGCCAAGATATTACTTAAGGCGTTTTATTCTGCTCTATTACAAGTAAGAATGATCTTTCATAGCAATCGAGAAACACACAGCGGCATTCTAAACGTTAATTTGGATTTTAATAGGGATCCAGAGTGAGTAGAGCTTTAGCCGAAGCTATGCAAACTGTTCAGCATACTAAGCATTTTGCCCATCCTGCCAATTGGTCTGGTTTCTTATTGGTTGGTGCGGATGTCCGGTTATCAAATAAAGTCGCTTTAATGGGTCAAGGACTATTTGAATTGTTGAAGACTCCTGATAAGTGTAGAGATGCTCTTAGAGTAACGTTGCATTTGGTAAGTAGAATAATGTACAACTGATGTGATTCTGAATTTTATGATAATGTGATTACTGTGTTCTTGTAGGTTGAGAAATCGCTGCAACGAATTAATCGTGGACAAAAGAACGCTATGTATACTACTCAGAAGAGTATTGAAAATAAAGTACGTTGAAGATCTAACTTTTCTACCTCAATATCGTGTAAGAGATCATTGAAAATTAAAATTTTTCATTACAGGTCGGTCCTGTAAATGGTTGGAAAGAACTTCTTCAATCAGTCGGATTCCGATTTGAACCAGCAGCCAATGGTATTCCATCATCTGTGTTCTTTCCACAAAGTGATCCAGAAGATCGTTTGAGCTATTGCAGTTCGAGCCTTCAAGCTTTATTAGGTAAATTAAAATAAACCCCGTGATATATATTTCATCCACTTCGGGTTTTTAATTTATTATTCCTAACGGTTGAAATTTCTCCTCAGGTTTAAGCAGTGTAACATTATCAGCGTTATCGAAACTCATCACCAGCGTTGATTCTGGTGAAGAAATAATTACTGTGATAAGACAAGCGTTGACTCAGCTTAATGTTAAAAATTTAGAAAACGAATGTGTTGATGTGCCAGTTAGCGTGAAACTTTGGCAAGTTTCCGGATGTCACGAGCTACTTGCTTCATTAGGTAAATGATGATTCGAAAAATTATAAAATGAGTAGGTGTAAAAATACGTAATAAATGTGTATAAATTCTGTTTCGAAATAGGTTTCGATCTTATGGAAGTTGGTATCGATGAAGTCACTTTGAGAACTGGTAAACAGGCCAATAAACGTTGTATTCAGTTTGTTCTTCAAGCATTATCAGCTCTTTTTGGTATGTTGTGAATTTTTCGAATACTTTGTGATTCAATAAGACCTTATTTATTTATTTTTTCCAAATTCTAGACACTCAAGATGTACCAAAAAGTCTATCAATCGAATCGTCGAGTTCATTAGAAAGTCTAGTATCCGACAACGAAGACCTAGAAAATGATCATATGACTTTATCTCAGCCAATCCTGCGGCCTATGAGTTCAACCTCGGTTTTACGATCAGGTGGTAGTGGAGCTTTCACCAGCTACGTTAGAAAACGGGGAGAACCCGATGGTCGAACTGCTGTTACCACTGATGGTTCTGCTAGTATTACCAAGGTACCGATTACAATACTTTCCAAAGATTGGGATTTTGAATAGAATAAAACATGCGGCTATTTATTTATAGGTTGTACCACAAAAACCAAATCGACGAGGATTAGGAAATAATGGTGGAGGCGAAAGTGACGCTGCGTTCACACCTTCTCCTCCAGCGCCGATAAACAACGATTCATCGTCTAGAAATTTCTCGCATCAGTCTCGTATTCGAAACCTGTATCCAACGTTAACCTCGATAAACAACGATATCCATCCTGTTTTGCAAAACATGTACCAACGAAGACCAGATTCATCGAGTTCGGCCAGCTCAGCCACCGATTGGGAAGGTAAAATAATCATTAAGTATTCAAAACTACATTTTCTCACTGGCAATTTAAACTTACCCAATATTTTGTTTGTCTCAGGCAATGGACATAGTACAATTTTACGCCGAGGTCCGACCACCCTGCCTCCTACGCCGATGACTAGGAAACCTCCACCTCCTCCTGTTCAAGAACCAGCCGACAAAGATTTTGAAACCGTATCTTCAGCTTTGGAAAGACTTAGCGTCCGAGCCAATATCTCATCGATGAGAACACCTCCCGATTCTAACACCATCACCTTGTTCCCTGATACCAAAACCGATACATCTCGAATGTTGTATTTCGCTCCAGAAGTTCCCGAACCGGACTCGTTAGTCGATAAAGATAGCCTAGAACCAACCAGTATTACGACTAGTACCACCGGTAGCGAGATTCAGGATCAAATTAGAGCCACTCAGCTTCGCCGACTAAATCGTGAAATGACGCCTACCATTTCCGAAGTCTATCACGAACGTAACATCGGTCTAGGATTAGCGCCGCCTTTGTCGAAACTGCTGTTACCAGTGGCTGAAGAAAAAGATGTCAAAACCGAGACAATATCTAAAGACTGGTTATCTCCTGCCATTCTCCAACAATTCGGCAACGAAAATGGTACATCGCCTTATACGGATTTAAGCCGCAGAGATGAAGGAGACGGCAGATCTATTGCGGACTCTCAGTGCAGTACTGGAAGCTATTCCAAGAAGGATATCCAAACCAACAGTCCATCTAATTCTCAAGAACCACTTAAAGCTGCTGCAGTACCACCAGCGCCTAGAACGCGTACTTCGCACAAAAATTATCCTCCTCCACCTATTCCTCAAACCAGAGTTAATCCCCAACTTCCTACAGAAATAAATGAGTAAATTGACCACCGTAAAAAATTCTTAATCAAAGTGTCAAAGTTGATGAATCATTTGCTATAGTGTGATTTATGACGTAAAAAAAATACGAGTGAAAGTGTTCGTTTGTGTAATATGACTGTAAATACCGTAAAGTGATAGCGAGCGTAATTTTTTTTAGTGTTCTACCTCACAGTATTCCAACTGTCCTTGATGGCAGATTGACTTTGAAATGTAAAAGTTTTCTTTGCAGTGTAAAGTGTATTTTTTTCTTCTTTTTTTTATGTGCTATATTTAATTGTAAAAAAGTGTGCCAAGAATTTGCCATTGGAATTCAGCGATCTGTTATGCGTAAGTTGTGTACCTATTTTTTAATTTTTTTTTCTCATATACGTTGATCAAATTCAGTGTGTACCTTCGTGTTACAAGACTGAATTTTTTTGCCATTTTATTTTTTCCTCATTCTTTTTTATTTTTTATTATTTTTTTTTTTTTATGATAATCAAAACACTATTATTGTTTTTTGTTTTTTTTTTCAAATTTGTACTTTTTTTATTATTTTTTTAGCATTTTATTTTCGTAACTACCTAATACGTTATTTTTACGTTTGTCAAACGAATAAATATTTTTTTTATCGAATTTTACGAAGACGAAGCAAACGAGGTTTTTTTTTGTCATGGGGTTTGACGAAGAAGGAAGTATTTTTTCATCCCACGTGCACCGACAGGGGGTTGTTTCAAAATGTAAGATGACTTATACCCTTTTGGTGTTCTTGTAATGAAAATTAGCTTACATTTATGAACGTTGGCGTGAAGAATAGCATGACTAGTGTGCATTTTGCAAAACGTGCCTCAGGCAAGGTAGATAAATGCACGTGTCATGCCATTCTTCACATTCCAATACTCGCAGTGTAATGAATAGTAATGACAAGTTGTGAGTACGTAAATGATACCTATGTACTTACTTTCACTATGATAATATGAGTTGCTTTTTACATACTCGTTCTAATATAAAATCAGTATTTTTTTGGTCTTTCGTATTTTGTACAGTGTTCAACTGATTTTAAACCCTCTTAGTTGGTATTTCGTTTAAGAAGTGTAGTGATGGAATATTTTGCATAAATATTTCCGAGTTTTCACATTACAAAATGAATTTCCACCGAGGCTTTGCAATCAGTCGAGCACATTACAGAAAACTTCAAAATTTTCACGTTTTTTTTTACGAACAGAAAAGAACGTAGAAATGATTATAAAAAGCAACTTTACTGAACCTTCCTGTCCGACAAATCTCATTGATTTTTCCAGGGATATAGCAGTGAAAAATGTATGAATGAGGAAGAATAAAAAGAGTATCTTTGAAATAAGTTTTGGAAAACGTAAATTTTCTCGTGGAATAAACATGAAAAAAAAGACTTGGAAATTTTTTCTCCTTTTTCAATTATTAAGTTTTCTAGTTCGAGCTTCTTCTTCTCATACTCGTAGCTGCTAAGAACCTGCACTCAGCGCTGAGCTCTCTTCTTTTTAGAATAATTAGAAATATCGTGGAAATCGTTTCGCTTCGAGTACTGTTGTTTTTAATGAGTTATTATTTTCATTTTTTTTTCTTTAAATTCATTATGATTATCCAGATTGTACAGATTTTTAAGAATTTGGTAAAATATCATATTGGTGAAGACCAGCATGGTAATAGATATGCAACTGACACGATGTTGGCATTTGTCATACGTATTGCCTATACGCCATTTGTAGGAATCGAAGAATAACAGCATCTTGAAATCCATCAGGTAAGTTGTAAATACTCGTGATGTGTTTATACAGGCCTGATTCTTGATTCTGTGAAATTTCATCTTCAACTTTTTATCGAAAAATTCTTGAATTTAAATACATGATATTCTAAGGATGCGTCAACGTTTCAATATAAACGTTTGAAAAATTTTCTGGTCAGCATCATGTTTAAAAGATGAAAGAAATTGGTAGTTACTTTAAAATTTAATGAAATAATATTTATTATAAATAATCTACGATTTTAGTTAATTTAAAGTTTAATGAAATAAGATTTATTATAAATGTACGATTTTTCATCCTCTTTCAGCTACTGAGTCAGTTACGCCCAATGACTTTATGAAATTTCATCGAAAGTTCAAAAAAAAATCAACTATTAGTGGTATTTTTCAAATGATTGATACGTGTATAAGTGATAACTCATAAGAAATTCAACTAAGAACAGATTACATCTAGCTTTCATACTGAACAAAGGGAATATGTGTTTCAAAATACAACTCAAGGTAAGGAAATATTAGTTCAATTACTTTAATGTTCATGTTTAGTTATTAATTTGATTAAACTCTTATTTATGTACTCCCGGAAATGAAAGTGATGATGTAAATATTGTTGGTATACCAAGGTATACCTTTGAACTAACTGAATGAAAAATAATGAAATGGAATTGAATTCCAATTTCACACGTTTATATGAGGAATTTTTAATAGTTTCGTACTAGTTGTGATATTTTTTATACCGAATAACTGACCAATTTCTACGGTCAAGGCGCAACAACGTATCCAGCCACCAATTTTTTCAAATTCATGTTCCAAAGCCTCTACACATAAACTATTGATACAGTTTTCTTCTAATTTTGTTCTTTTGGAATCTTTAGGCCTAAACGTGAATTGGTTATTCTCAGCGATGAGAAAGTTATTCATTAAAATTACTACTCCTTCTTGATATTCTGATGTTTCGTTGTAAATAACATTGACCCACATCTTTGACTTCGGATCATTATCAGCTTCATCTTCAGAAGCAGATGTAGATATCATATCGAATACTCCCGTATAAATGGTATATCCGACGTAATTATTGGTTTTCTTCATTTGGTCAATATATGATGCATATGCATCGTTTCTGATATAGCTTTTGATATCATTCCATAGAGGAATCAGCATTTCATGTTGCAATTCGGCGTTAACGTATTGGAAGGTTGTTTTTTTCCACGATGCAAATGCCATATCTTCAGATGGTACGAATTTCTGTAGTTTGTACGATGATTCCTTTGTATTGGTTGTCGAAATCTCTTCAGTATTTTCCTGTGGAATGTACTGATTTATTTATAGGTATTTATTTCAAAATTATTAAAATCAGCGTACTGTAAAATGACACTGGCGGTAGGAAATAATATTAATGCTATTCACTATTACCGGAATATCTATCGATACTGCTTCCCAAGCCTCTTTTAATTCTTGTAAATTCCAAATAGGTAATTCATCATTTACGGCCATCGGAAATTCTACAGCACGCTCCCGAAATAGTAGTTTTGAAAATAATAATTTCGGCGACATTATGCTGTGTTGAGTGAAAAGATTTTTTTGTCTGATTGTATCGTAGCAAAATTTGTAAAATTGTATCTCTTTGATTGAGTAAAATAGCTGCATTGAAAAAAAAACAACTTATAGATAATTAAATAGTTAACTTGTACTGGGATTTATCCCTTCCAGGCTCCCGTAATGGGGTTACAGTTCTATTAGTACTGGAATCGGAATCAGAGGATCAAAGTACCCAGGTTACGACACCACACTTGAACATTGTCAACTTTGCAATTCACTCTCTTTCTTACACTGGGTCTTTCAAGGGTTTACAGTCAAATTAGAAATCAGCCTCAAAAAGCAACTCTTTGCGATGCTTTTTTTTATTATACTTAATTGTCTTTGTACAGTGTACATTCAAATAATAGGAGCTGGACCTAGAGATGTTGAATAAATATTTATGTCCAAGTGAAATTTTGTCTTCATTTTCCACTCTAATTTTTAATGAATTTTTCACCTTGGTATATTCGAAATTTTGAGAACGTAGAATCATTAGGGTGAAGTGAAACAAAAAAAATGTACGGAGGTGGTTAACTTTGAGTTGAAAAGCCACCATACAGAATTTTGTACTCCTATCTGAAAAGAGGATGGAATTATGGGCCCTCAAAATACGGTCATTTTCGAAATAAACGTAATTCTATCTTTGGCCCTCTACCAGGGGGTTAAGCAGTTACAGATGGCAAAAACTGATACTTTTTATTTTTCAAAAAAGTTCAATTAAAAGGCCTAATAATCTCAGATACGCGTCTGAGGAATTTTTCCTAGTTCAAAGAAGTGGATTTAGGTCGAAATAGTTGTATAGTTTTGCATAGCAGTGTTGCCAACTTGGGAGATAGTTCTAAAACACTGAATTGTGAAATTTCGCCATCAAAAAGAGCAATATTTTCAAATTTTTATTCATAAATAAGATTGGCAGCACTGCTATGCAAAATTACGCAACTTTTTCGACCTAAATTCTCTTCCTTGAACTGAAAAAAATTTAATAGGCCTTTTAATTGAACTTTTTTGAAAAGTATAAAATCTCGATTTGTACGATCTGTAACTTTTCAACCCCTGGTAGAGGGCCAAAAGTGGTCTCGAATCAGACAGAAAATGCGCTAGGTTAACACAAAAACTCAAATCGCATCTTTTTAGCTCGGTGACTGGGATCTTAACACCATTTTTAGGGGGTGTAAATGACGAAAAACTACGGTTTTTTTTTCGAAAATAACCCCACTTTGAGGACTTGTAGCTCTACCCCTCTTTGAACTAATGGCACAAAATTTTATACGGTGTGTTTTCAACTCAAAATCAACCATCTCCGTGAGTTTGGTCAAAATCTGAGGTATGTTTTTTGTTTCACTCCAATCTAATAATCATATTAGCTTTGAGATATTTTTCGTGAGATGTTCTTATATTTTTAATGCTTAATTTGAATCATTGATGGGTCATTACAATACTTACTAACCTCGTTCGGACATAACTGCAATAAACATAACGTAAAATTAAATAAATATTGAATTGTAGGAACTAAATCGGTACTGCTCGTAATTTTTCAAACTAACTTCATATATCACTTCATAAAGAATGCTGTCATCGTTACTGCCACATTTATTTTCATCATCTGGCAATTTTCGTACCACAGGAATTGGTTCGCTGGTACATTTCAGTTGGTCAAGTATTGATCCACTCGGTTGCAAACATACTTCATTGGAATTTTCTTTAGGGCAGAAAAATATTTGCATGTTGTATAGTTGGTTACCATCGGCTAGAAACTTTGAACCGTTCATAATTCTCGTGTTTTTAGTTTCGATTTTATCGATATCTATTGGAATGCGAAGTGTGAAATTTTCTGAGTCAAAAAGTAAAACTATTGGTAGGATCTCTTCGCTTTGAATTTTTCCGATCAATTGGACTATAATAAATGAAATATCACATTTTTAATTCAGGTTTCTATGTGGTTATGTTTTGTTTTTTTTTTTGAAATGAAGATGTATTTTATATTTAGATACATATGTAGATTAGTTAAAATCTGATCTTACCTGCATCTTCATCTGTTACATTATGTTCGTGCAATGTTTCTGTAAGCAAATTGTCATTAAAGGTTATTTACAGTCAAGTGGAACAGAATTTCAGTAGATGAATAACCGACAAGAAGGCTAGGAAGATGAACCTGTCGTGAAAATCATCTACTGGCTCCGTTCGACACCCCCCTCCCTTCCGTGTTCTGCTCTTATTTGGCTTCCATTGTTACAATTTTCTAGCCTAATTAGTTATACCCCAAATAGCCCCAAAATTTCAGTTTTATCTTCTCGAATAGGTATTTACCGTGATATTCCGTTATATTTGGAATTCGCAATACTTCTACTTCGACATGATTATCCTGAAAAAGTCCAGCTATTTGTGAGGTAACAGGACAACACAGAATACGACCTCCGATATTTTTTAATTTGTTCTTCAAACTATCTACGCATAAATCTTCCTGGCAATAAGTTTCAATTGCTTTTGCTCTCAAGTCCTCAGATTTATCATTGTCTTCCTTCTTTACATCGATGAAATTATTCATCAAAATAGCTATCCCATGCGTAAGTATTAGCTTATTTTCATGTTTTTGTACTAAGTGTATCATTTTGACCCAAATGTTTGGTAATTGATCATCAGCAATGTTATTCTGTTTCGCTGATTCAACATCGAAGACACCAGTTTGAATTAGAGCATAAACTTCGGCGCGTTGTCTGGTCGCAATGTATCGTATATTTCCGTTGATTTCGTTCCAGATATCGAACAATTTTTCATGTTGCATTGCAATGTTTGAGCGTTGAAAAGTGGTTTTTCTCCACAGTGCAAATGCCATATCTTCGGATGGTACTAATTTCTGAATTTTGTAGCCTGCTTTATTCGTATCTAGTTGTATATTTGATTTTACCTGTAGAAAATAATTGGCTCTAATTTAGGGTATATTATTTCCTTTTATACGGTGAAATAAAATATTCTAATGTACCTCGATCTGAGTACTGTGAACAGGCAGGAGTATTTCGTTGTCAGAAAGAACGAAATCATCTCTCATATCATAATTTATACTCCGTTCTCTTAACAACAGCTTTGCATTTAGTAATTTTGTAGAATATATGATATGGCCGGCGTGTAAAGTTTTCTGCATTTTTGTATCGTAGCAAATTTTGTATAACGAGAATGTGGTGGGGATGGACGGATATTTTTCACTATCGCAAATCTACATGTACATACAGAAGATTAATGTAACGTACGAATAAGCCTAGTAAATGTCCAAGTGAGCACTTCTACAAAATATTGGCTAATGGAATAATAAAAAAAACTTACGTCGTATTTCGATGCATAAAGATAATGATCAATGTCACCACAATTTTCAGCCGGAAACAGTTTTGCAACAGAAGGTGCTGATTGTAAGTCGCATTTCAGTGGTTGATTCTTTTCGAAATGTTGTCTCATAAAACATATTTTCTTATCAGAGTTTTCTTTAGGACAGAAAAATATTTGCTCCGATTGTTTTTTTGGGTTGAATTCCGTTCCGTGTACCATTTTCCCATCACGTACTACTATTTTTTCCAAACTATATGGTTTTTGAAATGTATCATCGCTGCTTTTAAAAAGTATCAAAGGTAGGGCGTCTTGAGGTTGAATTTCACTCAGTGCTTCGACTGCTCAAGTAAAATTTCGTTTGAGTAATTTCATATTTAGACTGCAGTGTTTACATATAAATCGCTCTTACTTGCTTGTTGTTTTGTAACTGATTCTTCGTATAATATCTCTACGAATAAGGAAAAAAACCATGGATATACAATTGATGATTTTAGTATCTTTGGTATAGAGTACCAAAGCTATAAATGAATTATAATTATTGCTATTTAAATGATTTATTATTTACTTGAATCTTGCGTTTCTCCAACATTAATTATTCCAAAGATATATAATGACAGTATAATATTCAATACAATCTTCATAGTTTTTCTAATCACCTTGTACGTATTAGACTTCACAGAAAGTATAGTTTTATAAAAAGTGACAACATGTAGGTATGACAGTGATTCTTACATACGTGTTTATGGTTAAAATTCACATAAAGCATTGTATATTTAACATCTGTGCGTAACACCCGCTTCTTCTCGCTGATGAATTGCTTTTCTTTAAAATTGATTTTCCACAGTTCTGTATGAAAAATAAGTGTTAGATAGGTGCTGTCTATAATGTCTATATAGCATGTACCCTCTATAATTGGATAATAATTTGAATAAAATACCCAACTAGTGGGTACTTAATTCCTTAAAAATTTTTTCGTTACAAAACCAGATTCTCTAAAAAATATTATCAGACAATCTGAAGTAATATGTTGAAAATTTTGCAAAATAATGTAAAAATATTTTTCATGTGCTTGTGATTCACATATATTTTTACTTAAGCACCTAATGACTCACCTACTTATTAGAAAATCGCAAAAAAAATTTAAACTGCCTTCAGTTTATTGTGTTTGTATAGAAAATATGAAAGGAAATTTCGTGAATCGGAGGAGGTATGGTGGATATTCCCAAAAAGAAGCCAAATCTGAAAAGTGAATTGCATCATTGTTTGTTGAATCCAGCAGAATAAAAAATATTACTCCCACTTTCAGAACGCTTTCAAGAACATTTAGAATCCTTCCAAGAGCCTTAAGAACCCTTTAAAAAACCTTCAGAGACCTTTCAAGAACCCTAACAATCATTCACAAGTCTGTAAAACCCTTTCAGAACGTTCACAACCTTTTTCAAACACCTTTAGAACTGTTTTTTAAGAACCTCGAGAAACCTTTTCAGGAGCCAACATAACTCTTTAACACCCATCAGAACTCTTTCAAAACCTTCACAACTCATTTCAAACACCTTCATTACCCTTCAAAAGCTTTCAGACCCCTTTCAAGAACCTGTAGAACTATTTCAAGAACAGCCACAACACTGTTCAACACCAGAAAGAACCCATTCAGAACATTCAGAACCCTGTTCAAAAACCATCATTATCCTTCAAAAGCCCTTAATGATCCTTCAATAGCCTTCAGAATCCATTCAGTACCTTCACAACTCTTCTCAAAAACATTCATGTGAACCTTCAACGCCCTTCAGAACCATCTCAGAACATTCACAATCCTTTTTAAAATTTTTAATGAACCTTCAACATCCTTCAGAACTGTCTCAGAACCATCACACCACTTTTCAAAACTCATAGAACCCTTTCAGCATCTTGACAACCCTTTTCAAAAACCTTCATGATCCTTCAAAAGCCTTCAGAACCCTTTCAGAACCTTCTGAACTCTTTTCAAAAACATTCATATTTCTTCCAAACCCTCAAGAACCCTTTACAAGCCTTAAAAACTCTCCACATGATTTCAGAGTCCATCAAAAACCTCCAGAACTGTTTCAAGGTGATGGGTATTGATTTTTAAGAGGGTGAACTAATTAATTTTATTTGATTTTCTATCACAATGGGCATGGAAAAAAATGCCTGAACTTTCTTCTACTTATGTTTTAATGAATAAATTCATAAATGCAGAATAAGTAATTGAAAAAACTACTTGGAATCACATATGATATATTTTGACCTTATAAATATGAAATTGAATATTTTCAAACAAATAATCTTAAATTAAAAAGAAATCACAGCTAAAATGCATTAGGTATTCATAAAAACATGGTCGAAGATTTTTGTATGAGTGCGTCATATGCTTAAATTGCGGATTACAAAATACAGAAAGTAAACAGTTTTGAGCATTTTTATAGCAATTTTTACTTTAGGGGAACATTTTATAATGAGAAGAGAGGATGGCTAAAAGGTATGGAAAAACTGAAAGTTTGCTCTTTGACGAATCTACCGTTTGATAATTTTTTATTTGCATAAAACCAAAAAATTTTCGCCAATTGTAATGATCATTCCATTTGACCGGTAGTACGCAAGTTAATAGAATTGCCTATTCGGTTCGCCGCAAAAACATGTTTTATCGAACTGAATCAGAATTACCAAGAGAACACAAATAAGAGAAATGAATTGAGAAAAAATTTATTAATCAGTTTGATGAGTGAAGTTTTTTTTTATGAGAAGAAGAGGTTAGGGGTTTTGTCACTATTTTTAGTTTTCGATTGGTAAAGAAAAAATTTTCAGAGGTAATGCAAAAGTAGTGGTTTTCTTCCCTCAGAATTTTTTTGTAAACTGTACTTTTAATCGGTAGTTACGAGCAATTTAATGTTGAATATTTTCACGTTTTTTAGTTTTCAGTAATGTGTACACACTGATTCATTGTATGTATATCATTCATAATTCATTTTTGTATTTTTTATTTTTTATTTTTAATAATAAATATGCATATTAATTAGTTTTCTTTAGTAAAGTGAGGGAATTTAGGGAATAAGAATGCAATAGAAGTGTTTAGGAAGTACAGATATACTTCTGTACCAAATTTCAGTTCAATAAGGTGAGTAGAAATTATAAAATTTTAAAAATATATTGTTTTGGAAAGTGGTTTTCATGTTTTCTGAAAAAGCCAATGTAGGGGATTAATATTTTACTTCAAAGCTAGGCTCCAATAAGGTTGAAATATGGCCTGTAGATTTAGTAAGGGTTGTTGGTGGGTTTCCAATTCAACATTCAACTGCTCAATGTTGAATGGAGCGGTGGTCGTTTGTCATACTAATTTTACTTGGTGATCATCTGACGTGGTGGTCAAATGGCGTGATGGTCGTTTGTCGCATTTATATTCAACGTGTAAAAAGATGTTATTTGTCTGACGTACTTTGATTACCATTGTTGGTCTTTTGTTGCATGGCTTAAATTTTTACTTGCTGGTCGTTTGACGCAGTGGTCGAATGGCGCGGTTGTTTGACGTACTTTGATTACCATTGTTGGTCTTTTGTCGCACTAATTTTACTTGGTGGTCGTTTGACGCGTTTTCAAGGTCGTTTGACGTGTTGGTGTCTCTCAAGTATGTCAAGTTTTGGTTGACGTGGTTGCGTTGCCTTGTGACTAATCCGTATCTTCCACAATTTTCTCGCAGTTGTTGTGGATATTGCTAATCGAATTCGATTTAAATGTGTAAAAATCTGAACTTTAGCTCTCTCACATTTCAATGTAAAGGAATGAAACATAAGTATTTTTTTTATGAAAATGGTTTACTGTCCGACAATTATGACTAAAGCGTAAATTAAAATTTTTTCATTATCTTTTCCGCACTTGATAAAGTGAACCATTCGGAATGTGTACTCAGATTTACAACTTTAAAAGCATTAATGAGCTACTTCCACTAATTCAAAAATTCATTACTATGCCGAGTTAGTGTGACATTGAACTATAAACCAGAATTTATTATATCCGGAATTTTCATCAGATGTATTGAATCATCGATATCGGATATATTGAATAATTTTATAATATCAGTTGTCAAACGACAGCAGCGTATTCGACCACCAATTTCTTCGAATTTATCTTGAAATGTTTTTGCGCATAAATTCTTTTTGCAATATTTTTCCAAAGAATTTTCTTTATAAATGAGTGGCGTGAGGTTATTAGTCTTTTCAACAATAAAATTATCCATTAAAATAACTACTCCTCTCTCGAAGAATTTTACATTATCGTAGATAATTTTAACCCATGTATCCGATATCTGACTATGTGCATTATTTCCAGACATCGACTGTATATCAAATACTCCAGTTAAAATCGAAACCCCTGTGTGATACTTTGCAACGCCATGTTTGTCGAGATTCTGCTTATACACGTAATCTCTGATAATATGAGAAATATCGTTCCACAGAGCGATCAATTTTTCATGTTGAAACCCTATGTTGATATATTTGTAAGTTGTTTTCCTCCATAAAGCAAATGCCATATCTTCGGATGGTACTAATTTTTGCAATTTGTAAGCTGATTCGTTTGTACTGGCGCTTGCGGTTTTCAAAGAAACGAGCTACAAAACAGGGAGAAATTATGCGTTTTTTTTTTAAACCTAATTTTCTAAAAATTATAAGCAGCTGTGTTATTTTACCAGAGTTGATGCGTTTTGAAATTCTTGTAAATCTGATAACGGGAACTCTTCATCATTCACCATGGGATATTCTACAGCGCGTTCTCTCATTAGTAGTTTTGAGAAAAGTAAATCTGGAGACGTGATGTAGTGATTGGTGAATAGAACTTTCCTTCTATTAGCGTCGTAGCAAAATTTGTAAAATTCTATTATTCGAGGGCTGTATGGATGGGGCTATATGCCAGAAAGAAAGTATTATGTAGGAACAGTTCGTGTACTTACAAGTATTTGAGATCGATTTGAAATATTTAACATGCACTATTGGTTTAATTTACACCGCATATTTTAGCCTTATTTCTTAATTGGTCAGGGTGGGGGAGGGGGGCTGCGCGAGAAACTGATCTTTTTCTAGTTCACAAGAAAGGGAAGCTCCATATTTTCCCTCCAATTCAAAGTACGAAGCCAATTTTTTAATATGTTGAGCAATATGATGGGACGAATTTTGCTTTTTTTGATAAATATTACAAGCGCGTTAAGTGTAGATAGGAGAGTTGCAAAAAATTTTAAAATGGTGGAAAATTGACCAAAAATTTGAGAAAAAAATGTTGAAAATTATTGTAAATTGAGTAAAAAATTGACAAAAATGAATTAGAAATGGAGAATGTTGATTGAAAATTACGAAAAAATGTGGAAAAATTGGTGAAAATTGACCTAAAACGTAAAAAAATGGTCATAAAGTATTTAAAATTGGGTAGCAAAATTGGGTATAAGCCAAAACTGGAGGATATTGATTAAGAATCACGAAAAAATGTTGAAAATTAAACGAAAATCTACCTAAAATATTAAAAAAATCGTTAAAAATCGTCAAAACTTCACAAAAATGTGTGAAAAAATGCAGGAAATTGATCAAAAATCAAAAAGTAATGTTGAAAAATGAGTGAAAATTTGCCAAAAATCGTTAAAATCATTGAATTTTAGGTTAAAATTTGACAAAAATGGGTAAAAAATGCACATAATTGATTTTAACGATTTTTCCATATTTTAGATCAATTTTCACGTACTTTTCAATGATTTTTCATGATTTTTGATCAATTTACTACCTTTTTTATCCATTTATATCAATTTTTTACGCAATTTTCGATTATGTTTAATGTTTTTTTTTTACATATCGTTTGTTTTCCCGTGTTTCTTAATACTTTTTTTTCGCAATTTTTGATTATTTTTCGATGAGTTTTAACATTTTTTTTCATATTTCAAGTCATATTTCACATATTTTTCACTATTTTTTCGTGATTTTTGATCAATTTTCTGCACTGTTTACCTATTTTTGTTAAATTTTTACACAATTTTCAACAATTTTTGGTCAGGTTTTAGTCAATTTCCACTCGCTTTACAAGTTCATTTGATAATGTTGAAAAGTATATGAAAACTGATCTAGAATTTGAAAATAGTCGTCAAAAATCATCAAGAATTTATGCAAAAAAATTGATAAAAATACAGTTCAAACCATTGATCAAAAATCCCGTAATTTTCGTGATTTTTTATCAATAAATATTAAAACGAAATAAGTTTTTTTAGGGGGATGGGAAGAAGCAGAGATCAAAGATGGAATTTTGACCATTTACTGTACGATAAAAGGATAAAAAAAAATGGGGACGTATTAAAAATAACAAACCTATTTAATCAAGTTAGCACGGGGCCCCTAAATTGCGGAGCAGGTCCTTGAACGGATGAAAACCCATCATAAATAAAGAAAGGTGAGTGCACTTGGCCAAATTCACTATAAATGAGACAAAAAAAAAACTAATTTTTTAAGCATCTCTGAAAAATCATCGATAGGAGATGAAATTTAAATATTGCACTTAATCATCAAAAATTGATGTTTTGCATCCATTTCGGTAAGGAGTTTCTCAAAAAAAAATACCTCCATATTTTTCAAAAGTCCCTGGGAAAAAATAAAACGGATTTGGTGAAAATTTGCCAGAAATGATAATTTTTGGTATAAATACGCGTAACGTTCTATTTTTGGAAAACATTTTTGTCAGATTTTTTGAAAATTTTTGGATATTAGCAAACTTTAGTCAGTTTTGAAAGTTTAAAAAATTGAGTCGAAAAATTGAAATTTTTACCGTATCATTTTGAGGTCTGTTTTGCAACTATTATGAACCCGTCGTTTGCAATTTTCGAAACAAAAAACAAAATTCGACCATCCTATTGTATAACTTTCAATTCTTTATCAGTTGGTTTTGAAAGGACAAAATTTGTCATTTTTGCCTCCCCATCCCCCTTCGTTATAAAATGAATATAAAAAGTAGATAATTCATTTAACTACTTTTTGCTATGATTTGATGATTTACTGTGCGTATTAGTTACTTTCTTTTATGTACTCGAAATAATTGTACTTATTTAGGTACTACTTACCTCTGTTCCTTGGCAAACCTGTAATTAGCGCATTTAATTTTTTGAATAAGTTCTTGTACTACATTAATCTAGATGTGTCGATAGTACAACGAGTCGTATTTTCTTTCGAAACTTACTTCGTAAAATACTTGATATAGAGTGCCACTACCACCTTCCTTGGTAATCGGACCACACTGATTTTCACCCTCGGACAATTTTTTTATCATTGGAATTGCCTCTTTAGCACATTGCAGTGGTTCATACTCGTTAAATTCTATTGGCGCTAAGCATTTCTCGTCAGTGTTTACCATCGGGCAAAAAAACATTGTAGTTCCATAATATCCTGAAAAGCTAGAACCGGGCATGATCCTTTTGTTTATGATTTCAGTTTTGTAGATACTCGTTGGCATATAAAATGGATAACGATAATCGGAAAAAGAAAGAATTATGGGTAAAACCTCATTTAGTTGAATTTCTCTAATTGAATTGGCTGAAAAATGAATAAATAAAATTCTGTAGGCACGTATTTGTAATAGTTTGCAGTTACCCTTTGAAGTTAAACTTACAGCAGTTCAACTTTTCATTTCACCTACCTACTTGCTCTTTAGTTACGTCTTCTTCGTACAACGTTTCTGTAAAAATTTTCGTTAAATTTTGGATTATTCATTCTTAACTGATCGTAGATTCTCAATTTAATCCAGTCAACTTATTACCTGGCTCTGCAGTGACGTTGAGAATACGCGAAGCCTCTAGTTTGATATCTTGGTGTCCGAAAAGATTCAAAATTTTTTTTGTAACAGGGCAACAACGAATTTTCCCTCGAACTTCTTCAAATTTTTTTTTCAAATGTTCGACGCACAAATCTTGATCGCAATATTCGTTTATAGCTTTTTTATATTCATTTGATGTAGTTGGCCCGGCATTGATAATAATTATAGGGTCGACAAAATTATTCATCAATATAGCTATCCCCTCATTAGGCTGTGCTGATTTTTTTTGCGCTT
Organism: Ferrisia virgata; assembly: GCA_900060175.1. Classification (NCBI taxonomy): domain Eukaryota; kingdom Metazoa; phylum Arthropoda; class Insecta; order Hemiptera; family Pseudococcidae; genus Ferrisia; species Ferrisia virgata. Next base: position 49,892 of record FIZR01009375.1, read on the forward strand.
CATTGTTGTGGTAATAGACTAATTTGACCCACATGTTGTGTTTAGAATCAATGTCAAAAACACCGGTGTAAATTTCAGTCTCGACTACATTACTATTGTAGAGCATCTTGCGGTGAATATGGTCGCAGATTTCGTTCCAAATTTTAATAAACTTTACATGTTGTAAAGCGGTATTCACTCGTTGAAAAGTTGTTTTCCTCCACAAACCTAGCGCCAAATCTTCAGCAGGCACCAACTTTTGTACATCATATGATGAGTTCACTGAATACTGTTGCACAGTTGGTTTATTATCCTGATAAACAGACCCAATTGTAAAAACTATACTCATAATTGGCCTGATTTTAAATGTCACATTGTTAATGGAAATCTGGATGTTATGGGCTATCGACCGACGTCAGGTTTGAGGGGGAGAAGGTAATCAACGAGATTTGTTTTGAGGTCTTAGCAGACCATTGAGATCATTTTATACGATTTAAGATATTTTGTTCTTTTCATCTTTAGCTTGATTTTCTATGCCATATTGTCAACGAAAACCAAGAAGGCTATTACAGTTCATCAACCTATGGCTGTTGTGTCTTCGGGTTCTAGAAGACAATTAAGATGATTTTTGAGATGTCAGATATTTATTTTTTCCCCAGAAAACTGAAATCATTTACTCTGCTCGAAATTCCACACAGCAGTAAAGTCATGTTACGAATCCTAAACCATCGGATCTCAGTGTATCTACACAAGCAAATTCCACCGAAACAAGCCGGGTTCATGCCAGGAAGAGGCACAATGGAACAGACAATGAATTTCTGATAAATCATCGAAAAATGCAGGGAGTTTAACATACTTGTAGTGATGTTTTTCATAGATTACGCCAAAGCCATTGACTGCATGAATTGGAAGAAACTCTTCAAAGTTTTAAGAGAGATTGGAGTCCCTGCTCATATAGTAGATTTGGTGGAGTCCCTATATGAGTGATGGTGAAGAATCTGAGGTTTTTCAGGCGGAACAGGGGGTGCATCAAGGATGCATATTATCCCAGCAGTTATTCAACATCTATGGTGAGCATATAATTCGCGAGGCTCTACAGCATTGGACTAGTGGTATTTCCATTGGAGGAAGAAGATCTCTAATCTGCAATATATAGATGATACCATCTACATTGCGTCAGATAAAAAGGAAATGATGGACTCGTCATACTGATGAAGATAACGACCAAAAAACTTGAACTTCGTATTAATGCATCAAAAATGAAAGTTATGGTGGTGGATCGGGCCAATGAATGCGAAAAAGTGAACGCTTTCGTATATTTAGGCTCCATCATCGAAGTAGATGGAGGTGAGACTCTGTAATCTTACTTATAACAATGAGACTTCCAGAAAGATAAGGAAGAGACTCATACAGTCACTTGTTTTCTCTATTTTCCTATATGTCGCGAAAACATGGACGTTGAAGGCAGATGATGAAAGAAGAATCAACACCTTTCAGATGTGGGTCTAGCAAAGGATGCTGAGGATAGCCTGGACAGCATGACGAACCAACATTTCAATCGTCAACGAAATATAGGAGCCAGTCAGATTGAGTGTTTTATAACAGAAACAGATTCTAGGGTATTTTGGACATGTGACCAGCAGAGAAGTCGGAAATCTTGAAAAAGACATTCTCTTTGGTAAGGTTTCTGGTAAAACATGGAGAGGAAGATCTCCGACCCGGTGGTTTGACATCATCAAAGCACGAATGGGCTCTATGGTAAGAACTGCTTCATAGACGTGGGATCGTGATAGAGCTCTATTAGGTGCAATATGGTCGTAAGCGACTAAGACCTACTGATGATAATGATGATGATACTGGCCAAAATTGCTCCAACGATCAATAGATTCAAGTTACGCGACGGAAGAAATATTTATCGGAGGAGATGACCTTAGTTCAAAATTCAGTCATGTCTAATTGTGGCAGAGGGGGTGTTGAGGGGGATCTTAAAAATTGTTCTTTTTGAAGCCAATTGATAAAAAGTTTAAAATTGTATAACATTTTCAAAAATCTGCATCTCAGTTTGGTTGGGAGAGGAGATGTTGAGCTCTTTCTCTTTTTTGACTTTGAAAAATGGAAGTTTCCTTCCCTAGCTCTCCTCCGAATTGAGCTATTAATTTGAAATTTAGTGTATAGCCTTTGTAAAGTCCGTAGATGTGCCCTTGAGGACTTTCGACTTTTCATCTTATTGCACCTTCTTACAGTCCCGAAATATGATTTTTTAAGCGGGTTTTCTTATTCTTTAAGTTTGTTTCTCGCATAGCTCCACTTCAAATTGAGCTAGGAAGTTGAAATTTGATATGTGGATTTAGCATAGGCTCTAAATGTACCTTTTGGGGGTTTCAGCCATTCACTCCCATATCTACCTGTATTCTAACCACTGTTCAAGAAAAATCATTGCAGAAGGCTCCTTTTTTTTTATTCATTAGTAAACGATTCGGTAATTGTCTTCATTTTATAAAAATCAGGCTCACAAGACAATGCTTTTTCCAGCCTAGTCCGATCTATCGACTTTCTGTAGGTGAGGTGGGGATAGGGGTTATTAAAAAAATCCGTTTTAGGGTCCTAGAAGACTATTATGATCATTTTTGGCCATGTCAGATATTTATGTGTGTTTGTATTTTTTTCCAAAACAAAAATTTTTTTGCTTTGTGTAGAAGGAGTAAAATAGGAATTTTGTTTTTTTTTTTATTTTTAAAAAAGAATGTTTACCCATATCCCCCATCACAATTTAGGTGAGTACTGAAATTCGGTATGTATATTTCGTAGTTGTGCCTTTTGGAAATTTCAACTTTTAAGCTTTATTATGCTCCTTACAGTCCCGATAAAACATTTTTTTGGTCAGTTTTTATTATTTTTTAGTTCGGTATGTATCAGTCGATGGATGTACCTTTTGAAAAAAAATATGAAAATCTTACCACTTTTTGTGCTTCATCAGAAGGCCCAACGTTGTGAAATTTCAGATCATCTCGTATATTGTAATTTATTTCGCGTTCTCGGAATAATAATTTAGAATTTAGTAATCGCGGAGAAATAATCTTATGGTAGCTGAATATAGTTCGCTGTTGCTTTCCATCGTAACAAATTTTGTAGAAGTTTACTCTTTTGAGTCGGTATTTATCATTCCATTTATCGCAAATCTACAATATTACAATGATGAAATTTATTTCGAAAGTATCACAAATGTATTTGATTTTACGCTGAAAAAAATAGGCGTTTCTGAAAATACGTACTTTATAGAATGTTTCATATAAATGACCTATTCCACCAGCCCCGCAACTAGCATTTATGTATTCCAGGTGTGGAATGACTTCTGAGGCGCATTGCAAAGGCTCGTTTTCTTTGAATTTTTTTCGAACAAGGCAGTTCTCCTGCGAGTTTTTTTCAGGGCAAAGGAACCTTTGATGAGAGCTGGCTGTGGCTGGTGACAAAAACGTTGTTCCGTGTACCATTTTCCCATTGATTATTGCGACTGTTTTCAATTCACTTGGCAGGTGTGGTTTATTCTGTTGATCTTTAAAAAGAACCAAAGGCAGGGCATTTTTGGATTGGATTTCACTCAGTGCTTCAGCTGTGTATAATGTATTCGTATCTTAATGATGTGTTATAATATAATACATCCAAATCGGTATGGTAATTGGTATCTTATAATTTTACCTGCTTGATATTTTGTGACTGATTCTTCATACAGAGTTTCTGTAAAAGTCAATCTTTGGTTTGTTTAAATTCGTTGGATTACAAATAAATATTTAATATCTTTTTTACTTGGCTGTACTGTTTTGTCGGCGTAGATTATTCCGAAGAAGTGAAATAACAATACCAGGGTCAATTTTTCCATCTTGCTGATCGAGCTTGTCGAAAAAGACCTAAGAACGAACGATTTAACGTTTGCGTAGGATAATTTCAGTATAATAATTACGATTCCACACGATGGAATATTCACACAAATAACTGCCACAAGTAATGTGTATTTACGCAGATCTGACATAAAGAACGATGAATTATGGAAAAAATTCATCGAATATCGAATTCGTTATTACTCATATAATATCCGTTTACTTTGCTCGCTCAATAAAAATATGAAATAAATCATTAATGATTCACGAACCTCTACATTTTCAAAACGATTTATTTCATTATTTTGAACAAGCATGTTTAGGTACCTATCAACTCTGAAGTTGAACGAATAACTGTTCAAATAAAGGGTTACAATAATTTTGTCAGTATGTCTTGGAAAATGAAATGTAGCAATTTTACGACGGAATATAATTTTTGGAATACGTAACTGTGAATAAAACAAGCTTAAAGAATCACTTGCATTGCCTCACGGTTATTTGAATATTTTTAATTTATTCTTCCCTTGTTTAGATAAGCTTCGCATTTCTATTCAGTCTTAGTATAATCGTAAAATGATAGTTAATCATTATATGTGCATTGTATGCCTAACTGCCTGCGTCGAGTCGAAGTACGGTTTTCAAAAGCCTTGATATATGATTAAAGAATGCTATCTACTTGCAAGTACAGAAAACTTAGCATAAAAAGTGGAAAAAATTACTAGCTTCGAAATTTTTGTTTTGAAATGTTCTAGAGGGTCCCAATAAGCACCTCAAAACTTTAAACCCATGTTCTTTAAAATTTTCGGGAGGGAGGAGGGGTGAAAGTGCCCCAAAATTCAGCTTTTACGTAAAATATTGAAACGTACTCCGTGTATGAGTAAAATAATGGCAGAAATAGATTTCTGGTAACATTCCCGTTAAAACGATATCCAAACTCAACCAAATTTACTCAAAGCGGGACCCAAAGTGGGGGATGTAAAGATGACGTAGTTTCTACCATCATTTAAAGTAACTGAAGATGCCCAAAATCTTAAAATTACCGCTAAAAATGTTCTTGAAGGCTGAATTACAAATTTTGAAGAACTGGAGGCATTCGATACCTCCTTTACAGGGCGGGGGGGATTCGAGATGCCGTCTTACACAAGAATTTTCTTTATGGCAATCAGGATGTTCTTGGAGTCGATTTCGTATAAATCAATCCTGCTAAACACGAATGTAACGTTAATTTCGTGATTCGATCAGAAAAAGTACCCCGAATTTGGAAATCTCTTATTTTCGGTCTTTGAAAAATATCCAAAAAAAGATATTTTTGCGTTTAGCTCGAAAACGAGCTCTCCGATGGTATTTTCAGTTCGATATTTGGAAAATAGAGGTAAAATTTTACGTATGTACTCTCATTTGAGGCTTATATACCTAAAATCTGAGGTGCTGCATTGCAACTTTAGGATGACGATGAAAAGTCAAAAGCCCCAAAAAGTACATTTGTGGCTCCTACTGAATCTACATACCAAATCTTAATTTCCTAACTCGATTTGAAGCGGAGATAATGTGAGTTTTTTGGAGCTGTGAAGGACAAACAATGAGGATGAAGAGCCGAAACCTGCAAAAGGCAAATTCAGAACCTATACTAAATGTACATGACAAATTTTAAACCCCTACTTCAAATTTGAGGGGAGATAAGACAAACAGCCGACTTCCAGGAACAAACAGGGGGGCCCTCTTTCCCTCTCACCTCTAATATGATATTTTTATATCAAAAGTATAAGATGGGCAATATGTAATGAAGTACAAGCAAATGCGTTTAGTTGTATTTTCATTTTTGATCATGTCAGATATTTATGTCAATTTTTGAATTTTTTTTTCCAAAACTAAAAATTATTTGCTCAGCTCGATACAGACCAAAACTGGTGAAATTTGGGAAATAGGCTTGGATTGGCGACGAAATTGATATTCTAAAGCCGCATTGACTTCGAGTCAAAATTCAGTTATGCCCAAATTTGGAAGAGGGAGTGCTGAATGGGTAAAATCAAAAAAAATGTTCATTTTTGAGCTAATCGATAGACAATCAAAAGTTGTACATCATATCCAAAAATTATCCTCCAAGGGTCAATTAAGAGGTGGGATAAAGGGAGGGGGGTTCTCCTTTTTGACTTTGAAAACAGGCTTTCCCTACCCTATCACCCCCTCCAAATGGAGCGATGAAGTTGAGATTTGGTGTGTAGACTTGGTAGAACCCATAGATGCGTCTTTTAGGGGTTTCGACTTTTCAATCCCATTGCACTCCTTCACGGTCCCGAAAAAGTGATTTTTTGGTCGTATTTTATTATTTTTTCAGTTTGTGCCTCGCATAACACCCCGCCAAATTGAGCTATGGAGTTGAAATATGGTATGCAAGTTTAGTGCAAGTCCTAGATGTGCTTTTTTGGTGTTTCGACTTTTCAGCCACGTTGCATCGTCTCACAGACCCGAAAAAAGTGGTTTTCTGGTTGGTTTTTCCTACGTTGAGCGGCTCTAGCGAAGCGTACAGGCGATCTGCCGTTTATTTTTTGTACATGAATCTGGCATGTAGATTTAGCGAGGGTCCCAAATATTGCCTTTGTTGGCCTGAATTATGTACTTTAATATCACCTTCTAACCCTACCACTGATTAGCGCATCGCGAAATGATTCTTTTTTTAATTCACATATTATAATATTTCATAAAAATCAGTTTGTAAAAGCCTCGCGAAGCGATGCTTCTTTTATTTTGAATAAAATCGGTTCTTCGCCTAACTCTTCCCTCTCTCCCTCACCCCTCTTAAATGGAACCAAGAGGACGTTTACTACTAAGTAGCGTAGACGTGCCTTCTGGTGGTTTCGACTTTTCAGACTCGTCCTCCGCCCTTTCAAACATGAAAAAAGTTTTTTGATCTCTTTCACCCTCCTTTGAATTGTAGAGCTGAAGATCGGCTAGTACATTCGTTGAGGTTTATTGGATGTGCTTTTTTCATATTTCAAATATTCACTAAAAAAATCAATATCTTTCACTACCACTTACTGAGAAAATTCATCCTGGAGCGATTCTTTTTTAGGTAATACGATTCATGTAATAATCTTCGTAATTGTAACATTTTTATGAAAATCGGTCTGAAAAAATAACACAAAACGATGCTTTTCTTTACCTATTCAACAGTCCACACTGAAAATATTTGTACTATATTTGCTGTGAGAAGTGTTTAATTACAACATCTTATGCTAACGGATCCAAGTGCTAGAGAAAGAAGCGAAATACATATATTTAAAATTACAATTTACAAAGCATATTTATCTTTAAATCAACTCGTTCGGAACATTCTATTAGAACCTTTGACATTGGACTGAAAATTAGTCTGTAATATGGGTGATCTTTACTAATTGCTCTCTGCTTGTAATCTCCGATGTATTGAATAATTTTATTATATCATTTGTCAATGGACAGCAACGTATTCGACCACCAATTTCTTCAAATTTATCTTGCAATGATTTTGTACAAAGATTTTTTTCGCAATATTTTTTTAACGTATTTTCTCCTCTCTTTATTAGTGACCTGACCATGTTTTTCTTTGGCTCGAGAAAGTTGTTCATTAAAATAGCTGTTCCTTTGTAACTTGTTCCTTCATCTTCGTATATAATTTTAATCCAAATATTCGATTTTTGACCGTCTACATTTGTTTTAGACGTCGATTCTGGTTGAAATACTCCAGTAAAAATTGCAATCCCTTTGAAATTCTTATCATCACCATTTTCTCTACTGTTCCACGCGTACGCATAATCTCTGATTTTACTATTAATCTCGTTCCAAAGAGGGATCAGTTTTTCATGTTGCCATTCAACGTTGACGTATTTATACGTTAGTTTTCTCCACTTAGCAAATGCCATATCCTCTGGTGGTACCAATTTCTGTAGTTTATAGACTGATTTTTTCGTATTGCTTTCTTCAGGGACCAGCTAAGTAGTAAAGAATAATAATCATGTACCTATTCCTACTTAATTTATTTTTACATCGGGTTTAGAATTATAAATCATAATATAATCTTACCGGGTTGGCGGCGTTTTCAAATTCTTGTAAATCTGATAACGGAAATTCTTCGTCTTTCTTCATAGCGTATTCTACGGAGCGCTCCCTCATCAGTAATTTTGAAAAAAGCAAGTTTGGAGACTTTATGCGATGGCTGGCAAATAGAATTTTTTGTCTGTTTGCGTTGTAGCAAAATGTATAAAATGCTAACTTCCCTGCTCTGTATGGGTTTTTTGAGTTCTACAGAATGTATTATTTCAAATTTATTAGTAGGTTGAAATTTGGCATGGGTACTTACTAGGGCGCCTACATGTGCCTGATGGGAGTTTCAACTTTTCAGGTTCATTGCACCTCCTTACAGCCACTTTTGCCATATTTTGACATAAGTATGCTAAATTATGCTAGATTTTTTATAATGTAAAATTTTGTAAAATTCATCTGGCATCATAATTTCTTGATTTGCATCGATTCCAGGTGAATTTCAAATTATGCGAGATCTAGCATAATTATGCCAAAATGGTGACACTACTTACAGCTTCTAAAAAGCATGTTTTTGGGTGTTTTTTTAATTTTTTTAATTTTTGTGGTTTATTCTTCCCATATCCTTCCTCCAAATTGAGCTAGGAGGTTGAAATTTGGTTTGTACATTTGAGTAAGTTGAACAAAAAAACAAGACTCGGATTTTGATCACACTCACGTAGGTGGTTGGATGACTTTGAGTTAAAAACTCCACGTATAAAATTTTGTTCTCTCAACTCAAGGGTGGTGGAGCTATGGGTCCTCAAAGTGAGGTTATTTTTGAAAAAAAATACGATTCCTCGTTATTTTCGACCGCAAGAAGTGGTGTAGGACCTCTGTCACAGAGCTGAAGAAGTGCGATTTGAGTTTCTGCATTTTACTGTACTATTGGTATTTTGATCCGATGCTATACCACTTATTTGAAAAGTTGTAGAAAAAAATATATTAAATATCATAAAAAATGAAAAAGACACATCGCTTTGCAATCCGTTTTGAACCTGATTTTAATGAATTGAAAAGATATTCGATTTACCACTTCGTGGATTTAAAAAAAATGCAGAGCTGTGGGCTTTTTCTCTTAAACAGTGATAGGGGTACAGTTAGATACTGCAGTGATTAGGTGAAACCTTCAAAAGGTAAATTTAAAACCGATGCTAAATCTGTATACCAAATTTCAACTCCGTATATCAATTTGAAGAAGAATTATGTGAGAAACGAACTCAAAACATAAGAAAACTTGCCCAAAAAACTACATTTCGAGACTGGAAGGGTGGGGTGAGGGGGAGTAATGGGTTTGCAAAGGTTGAATTTTCGAAACGCACATTTATAGCCCCTATTTAGTCTACATACCAAATTTCAACTTTCAGCTCAGTTTGTAGGGAAGATAGGGGAGGAACAGTCCCTTCTCAAGGTTAAAAAAGGGAAAACCCCTTCATATCCTTCCTCCGAATTGACCATGGGAGTTGATTTTTGGATATGTTATACAACTTTAGATTGTCTACCTATTAGATTAAAAAGAAACAATATTTGCGATTTCATACTCTGAACACCCTCTCCCCAAAATTTAGGCATAACTGAATTTTGATCCAAGGTCATCCCCACTTCAGAATATCAAAATGGCACGCAAATCGAAACCTATTCCCCAAAATTGATGGATTTTGGCCGGTATCGAGCTGAGCAAATGATATTTAGTTTTGGGAAGGCGATCTCATAACAGATTTTTGAAAAAATATTCACAAAAAACTGAAAAATTGAAAATTTTTTGATAATTTTTTTTATACGTATATCGTCACAGTTTGCAAACCATTTAATCCCCACTTTCAATTTTTTTATTTCAATTCCTCACCGATTGTTTCACATTTACCTTCAAAATTGGAATTTATGTATCTATTTTTGTACAAAAATTGCTAAAAAAATTTTTTTCTTCAATTAATGTTTTTTTCCTCCGCTTAAATGCAACCCTTGTGGTCACTCGAAAGTGTTCCCCTGTTCATATAAGAATTTTCAATGAGGTGCTCATAATAGATTTTTCAAAAATTATTCGAAAAAATTAAAACTGTTACTAATTTTTAGTCATGTTTAACCTGATTTTCTATGCCATGTTTTCTGTGAATACCAGCCTATTGTGGTATACCCCATTTTTGGACACTCCAAATATTCATTTTTTTATTTTTATTGTTTTCTGGAATTAAAAAATCACTTGCTCAGCTCGATGCCGACCAAAATCGATCAAGCTTAGGGAATGGGTTTCGATTGGTGTGTCATTTGACATTGTGAAAGTGGTGAGTGATGACCTCGGGTTAAAATTCAGTTGTGCCCAGATTTGGGGGAGAGGGTGCTCGGGGGCCAAAACTGCAAAAATTATTCCGTTTTGAGCCGATCGATAGATAGTCCAAAGTTGCATAACATATCTAAAAATCAGCCATCTAGGTCAATTAAGAGAAAAGATATGAGATGTATCCCATTTTGGACTTTAGAAAAGGGCTGTTCTTCACCTATCTCCCCTTTAAATTCATCTAGAAAATTGAAATTTTGTATGTAGGCTTCGTAAAGGCCATAGAATTGCTTATCGGCGAGTTCCGACTGTTCAGATTCATTGCACTGCCTCACAGCCCCCAAGAATGTAGTTTTTTGGTCGGGTTTTCTTATTTTTTGGGGTTCGTCTCTCGCATAACTCCCCTCAAAATGGAGCCAAAAAAGTTGAAATTTATTAGGGGTCACAGATATGCCTTTTGGCGGTTTAGATTTTTCAACCTCATTGCACCCCCTCCTACTACCTCCACTCCATAACCCCCAAAATGTTGTTTTTTGTAGGTTTTTTCAATTTTTTAAGTTTGTTCCTCGCATACCCTCCTCCCTTCATTGGGCTAGGAAGTTGAAACTTGGTATGTTGACTTTGCATGGGTTCCATATGTGCCTGTTGGAGGTGTGGACTGATTAGCCCACCCACATTCTCAAAACTCTACCATTGTTATTACTGATTAGGAAAAAAAGATGATTTTTTTCAATTCACCTGACTTTGGCTTTGAAATCCAGGATTGGAAACACTACTTCAGATTTGAATAATCTTTGTACTTTATGTTCGAATGTTGATGTGAATATGTCTTAATAATGATTTTTAGACTTTATGTTGAAATATTAACATGGATATGTCTTAAGGGTGAGACAATTCGGTAAAATTCGCGATGAAAGATGAATATGGATGTTAAAGTGTTGACATGGATATGTCTAATTTAAAGAATTGTAAATTGAAAAAAGTCGAAATAAAAATATTAAAAAAGTGAAGTAACGAAAAAAAAAAAATAAACAGAATAGAAAAATAGAAAATGACAAAAATTTTAAAATTTTAGATGGTAAACGTTTTTTTTAAAGTTTGTGATCCAAAACTCGTGAGAAGATGATGAGTTATTTTTGCACTCATACATATCCACGATCTAAAATTTTTCTTTAAAAAAGAAAACTACCTAAATTTTTTTTGCATTTATTTTATTATTTTTAATTTTTTTCCACGAATTTTCAAAATAAGCGATAGGTTTAGGTGAAATTTTGAAAATAGCACTTCTCAGCTCCTTCGATTTTTTGGGTATGTTAACTATTACACATGTAAGTCACATGAGTTGATCTATCACTGGTATAAGGGAAGAAAGGTTAATGCGAAACAACCAGCAAGTGTGGATTTGAAATATGCCTTTTGGCGGTGTTTTTATCTTTACCAATGATCAAGAGAAATCTGTACGGAGTATTCTTTTTGTTGCATTTATGGAAATGGAAAAATTCGTGTATATCGCTTATTTTATCAAAAGTAGGCGCGTTTTTTTTTCATTTTTCATTTTTTTTTTTTTTCAGTAGTTCGGCAGGTATAAGGAAGTTTAGTTATCATATACACAGTATGAAAAATTGCGTTTGTATTTACTTTGTGGTGTGTGCGTATTTAAATTCATGATTTGTCAGAAGTATTACTCACCTTTGATATTGGGCAAAGCTGCAATTTATGCAAAGAATTAATCAACTTGAATAATTACGAAGTATGCACTAGTTTTAAATAATATAGATTCGTATGTATATGTCTTTCAAACAAAATACTCTGTAAAGAGTACCACCATCAGTGGGCTGACCGCATTGATTTCTATCCTCTTGCAGTTTTTCTATCATCGGAATCTCGTCGTTGGTACATTGCGGAAATTTAGATCCATTAAATTCTACAGCTTTTAAACACTTCTTATCATTGCTTATATTAGGGCAGAAAAATGTTTGTTTTCCGGAATAAGCCATAAAATCTATACTGGACATGATACGACTATTCATTATTCCGGTTTTGTGTAGGACATGCGGGATTACTGGGTGATAGTAATAGTTCCAAGTGAAAAGAACGATTGGTAAAACCTCGTTTGGTTGAATTTCCCTCAGCGAGTAGACTGAAAAATGAGTAAAATATAATTCGCATTTGAAACACATGTTTAGATTGCTTACCTACCAGAGTACTGCTCAGATACGCGTTTGCGGATATCCATAATCGCTCCGTGCGATCATGCTCGGATATGCATACGAATATATCTGCTGATATCCGCTGGTTTTTTTTTTTTTTTTTTACAATTTTTTAGCAATGCATTTTTTCATTAAAAATACGAATTTACGTCATTTCTCATGACATAATAGGCGGAAGTCGTTTTTTTTTTTTTTTGCTTTTTCACCACTAAAAAAATTCTAAATATACGATTTTTAAAACTGTTGAAAAGCCTAAAAATCGTGAAAACTTTTTTTTAGTCTCATGTGATCTATTGTATGACATGTTAATACCAAAAAATTGAAAATACAAAAAACGTGTTTTTTAATTTTCAAGTTGATTTTGAAATTTTAAACCAATATGGGAAGTGGTAACAGTCAAGTTGGAGATCTAAAATTTTTACCGCATTCATTTGATGTAATTTCATAACTTTTTTACACAGCACCTCTTTAATTTCGCTTTACGTTGATTTGGAATTTTTTTTCAGAGATGCAATTGAACAACAGTGGGTAAGAATAGGGTGCAGATTGGATTATAAGAAATACCTTTTTCAGTATTTTTTGATAATTGCGGGTAAATTCCTATATGAATTTTTTCTAGGGAAAAACGAATTGGCAATCGGCGTAATTAAATGAAGGGTGGATAGATGCATGTAGAAGTTTTCATGAAAGATAGTGGGGGGGGGGGGCTTGGGAAAGTGGCTATTATAAATATCGCAATGAAATAGATGTACTATCAGTTTTCGAAACAACTCACATTTGTTATAATGTTTACAAATTTTTCCATAATAATGAATTTTTACTTTCACAATCCATTTATAAAAGATCATTATGTCCCTAAGACCATGAAAAAATTGAATTTATCAAATTTATACTGAATTTGTATCATATTTTGAATCTGAACCCTTGAAATTTTTTTGCGTTGAAAAAATTAGCAAAATATATAAGTCGTAACGATCAAAAACCAACATTTTCACCGAAATTCAATGCATGTAATTTTTATCATTACCAGCCATACTTTATTTCAGTTTGCATTAAATTTCCAACCGAATGATGGAAAAACAGCCCATAACATCGTTCAAATTATTCAAACAAAAGGCTTGAACGAAATGGTAGATGGTTCATTCCATGTCAAAACAACCCAATAAGTAACCAAGGGGCTTTTCGATTTCGTTCAAATTTTTAAATTTTAATCAACATTGAAAACCCCTGCCCTCCTCCCACCACTCCGAGTTTTGAGATCCCATTTAAAAAATTAATTAGTTAAAACTAGCATAAAAAGTTCTATTTACTGTAATATTTTCAGATTTTTAAATGGTAGCTTTCAATCTCTATACTGATCACGAAAAGTTGAGCTTTCATTCCAAAAGTTCAAATTTAAGCTTTCAAAATTTTAAACATCAATTTTGAATTTTCATTGAATTACCAACAAAACCGCGCAAATAAATTTATCCTAAGTCTAACCAAACTTGATGTAATGAGCTTGCAAAGTCAAGTTGTTTGGCGAAAAATCGCGATTATTCGGAAATTGTAAGGACCACCCTCCCACTACCATGAAGGGTTAAAGCCGAGATGATGGTGATTTTTTTCACTAGACCACTGAGAGGAATTCGCAAAAAAATTTTGAATGAAATCGAAAAATCCTAGTTACTTTTTGGGTCGTTTTGACATGGAATGAACCAGATGCTTACAATAAACTTATGAACATAAAAATTCAATTTTAGAAGCATTAGTGTTGAAGGGAAAAATATGGAAAATCCCTCTAATCTTTTTAAAAAATCCAAAAATTCATAATAAAACCGTATCCATATCCGTTTAACCGTTTATCCGCCACAGTAACGGATATATTATCCGCATATATCCGCTCGCAGATATTTCTGTGCAGTACTCTGATACCTACCTAAGCAGTAATAACTGAAGGGCATGTTGACAATTTTCGGTAACCTCTGGATTTAGTTTTAAAATGTTTCAAAAGTTTGTGTCACGAAAAGACCCTACAGGGGGCGAGGGGGAATTTCAAAAAATCCCAGGCCATGCCTCGTTGGTCGTATGGTTGATATGCCACTGTACAATATTCGAGCCTGGTATTAATTCATTTTACGTACCTACTTGTTCCTCAGTTACTCGGTTTTCAAATAATGTTTCTGTGAAAGTACATTTTTCTCATTATTTGTCTATATCTAAATAATTAATCAGTTTAGAACACTTTTAATTTCATCTTCTGAACTTGTTACCTTGGTTAGTGGTCACGTAAAGAATACTCGACAATTTTGGCTCCGGATCATCATCGCGTCCAAAAAGAGTCAAAATTTCCTTGGTTACTGGGCAACAGCGAATACGTCCTCGAACGTGTTGAAATTTGAGTTTCAAGTATTCGACGCAGTAATCTTTCTCGCAATATTGATCTATTAAATTGTACGGCTCGTCTAATGACGATTTAGTGGCATCGACAGTTTTGGTATCGATGAAATTATTCATCAGTACGACTACGCCATCGTTCGGTTGCAATGATTTCTTTCCTGTTCGCGGGTCTTCGTGGTAGTAATAGATTAGTTTGACCCAAATGTTATAAATTTGAGTATCGGTATCTTTCGATACGAACCCGGTGTAAAAAACACCGGTGTAAATTTCAGTGTCCATTATTTCGGTGTTGTACAGGGTCCTGCGTCGAATATGATCGCAAATTTCGTCCCAAAGATCGACGAGTTCTTTATGTTGCAGTGCGGTATTCGCACGTTGAAAAGTTATTTTCCTCCATAATCCTAGAGCCATATCTTCAGATGGAACTAATTTCTGCTCCTGGTATGCTGACTTGGTTGATCCTTGTTGCGAATTTGTTTTAACCTAATGAACAAATTTACCATAAATAAAAAATTCAATAATACTCGATCGATATCTATTAAGGAAATTCTCATTTTGCGTGTTGTTATTTACTTTATTGTTGGAAAGTTTGAGATCATCTCTCATTTCATATTTTACTTTGCGTTCTCGAAATAATAGTACGGAATTGAGCAATCGGGGAGAAATTATTGTATGGTGGCTGAATAAACTTTCTTGCCCATTTTCATCGTAACAAATATCGTAGAATTTTACTTCTTTCAGGTCGAGTTTATCCTTCTGACTATCGCAAATCTGCAATAAATCAATAAAATAGATTACAGATATACCTCAAATGTATTCGATTTTATTTTGAAAATTAAGAAAAAAATTATACGGAAATACTTCATAGAATGATTCATATAATTGACCAGTTCCACCGGCACCGCAATAACCATATTTATAGTCCACATGTGGAATCACTTCTTCGTTACATCGCAAAGGATTGTTATGCTTAAAATCTTGTCGAACGAGACAGTTCGTTTGCGAATTCTTCTCAGGGCAAAGGAACATTTGATCGGAGCTAGCTTCTGAGGAGAATATTGTGCCATGTACCATTTTTCCATCGATTATTGCAACTGTTTCCAATTCACTTGGTAGTTGTGGTTTATTTTGTTGATCTTCGTAAAGAACCAATGGTAGAGGTAGAACATCTTTGGGTTGAATTTCGCTCAGTGCTTCTACTGTAGTGGTATATTATAACTTTTTTATTAGCAACCCTATCTTAATATATGTGTAAGTAAAATTACATGTACTACTGTACTTACATTAAATAAGTACCAGTACAAAGTGTGTTTTGATTAGATAATTAATTTTACCTGCTTCCTGTTTTGTGGCCGATTTTTCTTCCAAAATCTCTGTAAAAGTGAATCATTCGAATTAAATTCTTTTATCTCAAAACACGTTACATCTGCGTGTAGATTCTATATAGTTCTATTCAGATTCATTACTGACTTGGTCCCTCAGTCTTCGGAGCGTAGTTTACTCCAATGAAGCAAAATAGTAAAACCGTGGTCAATTTTTTCATCGTGCTCGTTGAACTTACCACGAAAGACGATTTAACAACGAATGATTTTATGGTTATGACGAAGAAATTCGGTATGTTCAAATATGCGCAGAAGTATCTGTCATTTATGTACATTAGTTGAACTTTATACGAACAATGATGAATGTTAAATAATAAACAGATTCACGTTTGTCTAACCTGGTTTCCCTTCTCTCCGCACCGTCATGAAAATGAAGTGACGGAATTGATCAGGTGGCGATGCACGAGATGTGTTTTTGTTTTTTATTTCTTCGAAACATTACTTCAGATCACCAAACGAGTTAGGTAGGTAGGTATAGGTACCTAATCTACCATTTCATAGTAGAACTGGATGACCGTATGGAAGTTTTACATTGTTAAGATACTGTCAGCATTGTCTAGCACTCAAGCAAATGTGGAAAGAGACGCTGAATGCGGTCAATGTGATCGGAGGAAAAATCTGATCAGATGGTTGACGTCAATTTTATCAAATTCGATCCATCTCGTAAATAGCGAACGGAGCTTATGACCAAAAAATAACGCCGACGGACGATTCTGTCGCACAGAAAGAGGCCTAGGGGGGGGGGGGGTTGAGTGAACGATTCTCTGAACGGCTAAATTTGAAGTACTTCAGCAGCTGAATGGTGATTTGAAAAAACATTTGGGCATTTTCAAAGTGCACATTCTCGTGAATTTTATAATCTCAGAAATTGTATTGTTTTTGACATCGATATGCCTTAGAGCAGGGGAAGGGGGTTGTCATTATTTGAAAAGTGTAACGTTCTTGATGTAACGTTTCTGATTTTTTGGACTTTATGTCAAAATGTCCAGTTGAGTAAAACATTGAACTTTATGTTAAAATGTTAACGTGGGTATGTCTTAAAAGTGCGACGGTTTAATAAAACTCACAATGGAAGTCGAGTATGGCTGATTTTTGGACTTGATGTTAAAATGTTTAAGTTAAGTAATGTTTTTAATTTTTGATTGAAAGTATTTGATTAAAAAACTCGATGAAACATGATCATGAATGATTTTTGAACTTCGCGTTAAAAAGTTGACATGGATATATATGTGAGGGGGAGGGGGAGGCAGTTTGATATGTCAAGTGCAAAGAAGAATTAAGAAAAGTAATGGTTGATTTCATGATTTCAAGTTTGAACATATTAAGTAATTGTAAAAAAGAAATAAGAATTTTTAATTGGTGTTTTTGATCAAAAACTCTCGATGAAAGATGAGTATAGTTGATTTTTGGACTTTATATTAAAATGTCTACGTTAAGTAGTTTTCTGTTGCGTTTTTGATTTGAAGTTTTTGATTAAAAACTCACAATGAAAGATGATTATGAATAACTTACACTACATGTTGAAAAGTTAACATGGATGTCTCATTGAAAAAATTGTAAAACAAAAGAAATTGAAAAATTAAAAATTAAAAAATGTAAAAAAAAATAAATAAAAAAATAAAAAAATTGAAGGAAGTTTAATTTCTGCACTTTATGTTGAAATGCTCAAGTTGAATAAATGTGAGAAAATGGTGTACTTTTTGACAAAGTGACATTTCGTCAAAAACGTGCTCCTTGTAAACTATCATCATCATGTTTTCAGCGTTACATATCCATGATCTACAATTTTTCGCTAAAAGGGAAAAATGTCAAAATTTTTATGGCACACTTAATTTAGTCAAATGAGAAACGATGTAAAGGAGGTTAATTAATTCAAAACATGAACATTCAAGTGAATTTGTAAAGTCTGGAAATTATTATTTACTGTATTCAATTTTTTCTCGCGGAAGTGTTATCCATTATTGAATTTTCACGTATACATTTGGTTTGGCGAATTAAGCATTTGAAGGAATTCAAGTACACCTGTGCCTCCCTTATTTCCGCCTGTAATGCTCAAATGTAAACTTAACGGCGAAAAAAATTATTCTTTTTCCATTCTTTTGTGTGCGGATTCAATTTTTATAAAATCTGTACTTATTAGTTTGGAAAATTCAACGATATTTCATATTTTCAATGCTAAAATACATTTGCAAGTAGAAATATATGAAAACAAGATAGGTAATTAGGTGTTTATTGCTTATTAGATAAAATTAAACTATTATTTAATCCTTAATGTATAGGTGATTCGTACTAAGATGGGCTGAATTTTGCGTTTATTTTTTGAAAAGCCATAAACGACGGGGTTATAATATTTGCGAAAGTACCTGTAAATTATGTGGTAAAAATGTAAGCCTATTTAAATTTTTCAACGTAAAAAACAGAGTGGTGGATGGGGCCAAGTTTCTTCCAGTTTCTACAGCTCTGAGCGAATACGAAAATGTGAACGTTTTCGTATATTTAGGCACCATAATCAAAGTAGATGGAGGTTCTTCGGCAGGAATACAACGTCGAATGGCTCTGAGTAAATCAGCTATGACCAGACACCGTATTTGGGACCCAGGGGCACCCTTGCCCCATATTTGGAGCAATACATGAGTTGGTGATGGTCTTGTTTTCATATAATTCAAACCTCCGAATACGATAATGGAGTCAGATTCATCATTTTACCTCATTTAATACTTTATTTCGAGCGTTGTTACAGCTGTAAAAATTTGTCAGTAGTCCTGTTGGTACCAAAACAAGCTATTAATTGAGGTCAAATAGTGAATGTGACTTCATTATCATGTTCAGCAGGTCCGATTTTCAAAAAATCATTTTTTTCGATTTTTTGAAAATTTTGGAACTTTTAGTCAGTTTTGCAATTTGAAAAAATTAATTTGTAGTGCTGAAATTTTATCCACCTTGTTTTGTGGTTTAGATTTTCAAAAAAAAAAAAAAAAAATAAATAAACACAAAAAAAATTAGGCTACCCTGGTGCGTACTTATGATTAGGTCCATTATAAAAAGTATGTGCTCGGATTTACAATAAACTTTTTCGAATGCATTCTTTAGAGACCTTTGACTTTCAACTACAAATTATAATCAATTATACCCCGAATGGTTATTAAATTTACATTAGTTTTCATAGCTGGAATATTGAATAATTTTGTAATATCCGCTGTCAAAGGACAACAACGTATTTGACCACCGATTTTTTCGAATTTAGTTTTCAAAGCCTTTGAGCATAAATTCTTTTCGCAATATTTTTTTAACGGCGTGTTTTCATCTGAATCTTGTATTATGGGATTAGTCGTCTTTGTAATGAGAAAGTTATTCATTATAATAGCAGTTCCTCTCTTAGTAATATTTTCTTCGTCTTCGTAAATGATTTTAACCCACATATTTGATTTTTCACCATCCATATTATCCTGAGACGGTGGCTGTGTTTCAAATACACCAGTGTATATTGAAATGCCAACGTAATTCTTCATATTAGCACCTACGTCCTGGTTCCACTTGAATGCGTGTTTTCTTACCATACGATTAATGTCGTCCCAAAGAGGGATCAATTTTTCATGTTGCCATTCAATGTTGGTGTATTTATAAGTTGATTTTCTACACAAAGCAAGTGCCATATCCTCGGGTGGTACTAATTTTTGTAATTTGTAGACTGATTTTTTCGTACCGTCGTTTTCTTGTGGTATCAACTACGAATATGTAACAAATAATAGGCCTGTAATTATGCATCTTACCTACTTTTTAAAGATCCGAATTCTAGATTATAGTCTTACCGGATTGACGGTATTTTCAAATTCTTGTAAATCTGTTAATGGAAATCCATCATCTTTTTCCAACGAATACTCTACAGCTCGCTCTCGCATCAGTAGTTTTGAAAATAGTAACCACGGAGACCTTATGCGATGATTGGTGAATAGTACTTTTTGTGTACTTCTGTTGTAGCAAAATTCATAGAGTTGCATGTTTTCATTATTGTAGTTTTGGTTTCCCTGTATCAAAAGAAGGCAAAAAAAAAAAAAATGAAAAGAATTAATTTTTTCATGGAATGATGAAGAGAACAGATATCGGTTCGTAAGGTATAATCGCGGGAATTTCTCAAGGAGAGGAGTTCAGATTTTCATTGAGTGATGAGATGAGTTATGAAATACTTTTTTCAAGCATGTAAAGGTACTTTTTTCGTCCCTCAATAGTTGAAAATAAAGGTAAAAAAGCGTAGTGAACAGTACATTGTGGTGAAGTGAAGCAAGGATAATATTTTGAAAAAAAAAAACAAGATTTTTTTAACCTCCAAATGTGATGCTTTCCAAGATAAAGGTACAATAAGTCGGTGAAGGTATGTTTTGAGTTAAGAGGCAGAAATGTGGGGAGGGGTCGAAATAGAGCGATTTTCGGATTTTGCCCGGAATCGATACCTGGACCCCTCAGCTGTGCCTGGTAAAAATTTGCTACAGAAAACATCAACTTCTGTGTTGTGTAACATGTTTTAAAATAAAAAAAAATTTTTATGTGACCAAGTCTTGCTATTTTTTTTAAATTACACTTCACCGAGAGGTTTCTCAAAAAAAAGGACCGTAACATCAGATTCTACATGAAAAATTAGTATAGAAAACATAACATATTACACAATAATGACCTTTAGTCAGATTGAAAAATTTTTTTCTGAGCGTGATGAAAAATTTCGAGTGACCTTTTCTCAAAACCAACTTTTTCCCTAGACAAACCTTAAAACGTCTTCGCCAATTTTCAGCATTAAAAAATTTTTTTGAAAATGATCGTCTCAGTCTTCTCTATCTTGCGCCTCAATGTATCGAAAATGATCAGGGCCGACTTATTGTATCTTTTCCTAGAGCGTATCACAAATAAAGAATTTCTCAGCACGTTTTATGAACAAGGTGTAAGTTTAGAGGAGATTTGGTTTCAAATGTTGCAATCATTTTCAATTTTTTATGACTCGAAAGAAGGGTTTGTACTCTTAGGACACCTCACTATATTTGAAAATTTTGTTCATCTTCTTCGGGTAGAGAAGGGAGGGGGGGTACATTGCATATCAGAAAACTAACAAATGCGGATTTTCAGTTTCAGTTTTGCATTCAGAATTAAGTATACTTATTTGTACTAATTTTTTTGGAGAAAATGGAACATTCGAATCCACTATCATGTAAAATTGTGTACTTACCTCTTTTGCCGCACAAATCTGCAATTAACAAAATTAATTTAAAAAAATTAAATTCTGGATGTGTAAATGTTACTATGGTAGTACAATAGGCACTAGACCTAGAATAAGACATGCGACCCCGTAGCATAGCCAAGGGATGGGAGGCCTTACCCCCCCCCCCTCATTCCCCAAAATTGAAAAACTTGAAAAGTGTTTACATTTATGCAATTTTTTTTTCTTAAAAACCTCCTGAAAATGCACTTTTTGATCGTAAAAAAACACATTTTTTTCAAAATTTCGTCCTCACATGCCATATCATTCTCATTTTTATGAATTCAGTTCCAAAAAATAGTGCATAAAAAATGGAAACCGCGCTTTTTCATCCATTCGCGGCTATGCCACTGATCCAACTGGCAGCCATATTGCCGGATTCGCATGAGTTATCACCATTTCTTCCGTTAGATGTTCTTGGCTGCGCTGCAGTAGAATTTTTGTTGTCCTCACAAAATATTGCTCGATTTTGATAGCACTTAAGACAACTCCATAAAATGTTGTCGAACTTCAGGAATTTTTAGAAAAATTTTGAACACAACGTTTAACGCAGCGCTGTTAAGAGCACCTGGTGGGACTAATTGGAATAACTCAACCAGCAGCTATTCCCGCCTCACCCCTTTGCCTGTTGTTGGGTGTCAACCTAACACTGACGTCATGGCGTTGACGAATGGCATTAGCATAGATTTGTAGTATAATTTGATCCCCCCCCCCACAGGTATCGCTGTACAGGCGTCTAAAAGTTTAAGAAATGAGCGGTTTCAGAATTTTAATCTAATTTTTAGACAAAAATTTTTCCTACGAATTTTGTCGTATATACATTTTGCCTATCTGCATTATTGAAGGAGCAGCGTTCGTTTGAATTTTATGAACCCCTTGAAATAATCGAGATAGGCAAATTTCGTATATTACAAAAAATTCTGTAAAAGTTGCCTAGTAAAAGGTTCACTATTCAAAGCCACAATATGAAGAGTTTTTTTTTTCAAATTTTGCTTAAACCCATGGTAAAATTTTGGGAACAAAAAATTTGCTCAAATTGTATTTTTGGATTGTAAGCCTTGTAGTAGGCAACTTTTGGTGCATTTTTAGTTACGTACAAAATTTGTCGATCTTAATTATTTCAAGGGTTTCATAAAGTTCAAACGAATGCTGTCCTTTCAATGATGGAGATAGGCAAAGTGTGTGTATGACAAAATTTATGGAAAACATTTTTGTTCACAAGGTTTGCCACTTAAATTGATGATCAAATCAAAATTCCGAAATTGCTCACTTGTTAAAGTTTTAGATGCCTGTGCAGCATTACTATGGGCAAAAGGAGGCGTCAGACTATCACAGTTCAATTCGGCTTTGCTCATACAACACATCTATGCTGATGTCGTTCCTCAACTCCATGACGTCCGTTGCAGCTTATCCTAGATACAGTGTCTTTAGATGGTACCCAGCCTACCCATGTATGTGTGTGAAACTCACTTTATAGACTACTCTGTGAATAGTACCTCCCTTTTCGTCGCCGTCACCATCCACACCAACTAGTTGACCGCATTGATTTTCACTCTTCGGCAATTTTTCTATCATTGGAATTGCCTTTTCGACGCATTGCAATGGTTCTAATTTATTAAATTTTTGTGGCGCCAGGCATGTGTCATCGGTATTTACGTTTGGGCAGAAATACATCTCGTCGTAGTAAGTAACATAAAAGGTGGTGCCACTCACAATTCGTCCATTCATTATTTCAGCTTTGTGGATATTCGATGGAATCCGTAATGAATCTCCGTAGGCTTTTGAATAAAGAACTATAGGTAAAACCTCATTTTGCCCGATTTCTCTGAGTGAATATGCTGAAAAGTAAACAAAACTTACATCGGAATAACAATTTACTTTCTATTCTATTTGTAATTGTAACATTTCAATTCGCCTACCTACTTGATCCTCGGTTACGTTTATTTCGTACAATGTTTCTGTAAAATGATCGATTAAATTATTCGTTCGTATGTAAATAAACTATCATCTTTTGAATATATCACCTCGTTCAGTTGTAACGTAAAGAATATGTGACAATTGTGGTGTCGGATCATTTTCGCGTCCAAAAAGGTTCAATATTTTCTCAGTGACTGGGCAGCAGCGAATATTTCCTCGAACTTGTTTAAATTTATTTTTCAAGTAATCGACACAGAAATCTTGATCGCAATATTGTTCTATTAAATTGTTCCGTTCGTCTAATGACGATTCAGTTAGGTCACTACTCGTGGTATCGATGAAATTGTTCATTAGTATAACTACGCCATCGTTAGGTTGCAATGATTTTTTTTCTGTTATAAGATCTTCATGGTAGTAGTAGATTAATTTGACCCAAATGTTATAGATTTGAGTATCGGTATCTTTTGATATGAAACCGGTGTCAAAAACACCAGTGTAAATCTCAACGTCCATTATTTTTGTGTTGTATAGCGCCCTTCGTCGAATGTGATCGCAGATTTCGTTCCAAAGATCGACGAGTTGTTCATGTTGTAATGCGGTATTTACACGTTGAAAAGTTGTTTTCCTCCACAATGCCAGAGCCATATCTTCAGATGGCACTAATTTCTGCTCCTGGTATCCTGACTTCGTTGAACGTTGCCCCGAATCCGTTTTGTGCTAATAAACAAATAAAATATTTACAAAACACTCGCAAGTGATTCAGGGATGCCACTGGAATTTTTTGGTATAAAGAGGGGAGGGGGAGGAGAACTATAAAATGTCGACCATTGTTATAAATTTCCAATTCAGATTACAGTTTCTAGATTTGTTTTCTTTGTCTTTGCCAGAAAAATCGGGCTATTATGGACCATTTACCTAAGAGGGATCTGGAATAAGAAAAGTATACAAAAAATCCGTTTTGGGGGGCTTATAATCCGTTAAGACCATTATTGGGCATGTCAGATATTTATTCTTTTCATTTTTATTTTATTTACCCTTTTTTTAGCCTGATTTTCTACGTCATATTGTTAATGAAAACCAGGCTATTACAGTCTATCAACCAACGGCGGATCAGGTAGGGAATATGAACAAAATCCGTTTTGAAGTCCTAAAAGACCATTAAGACGATTTTCAGCTATGTCAGATATTTATTTTTATTTATTTAATTATTTTATCCCAACCAAAATCACTCCAATTCGGTCAATCGGCTGAGTTTGGCGGTAGATTAAATATATATGAGTGGGGATGAACTTGGGTCAAAATTCAATAATGCCCCAATTTGGAGGAGGGAGTGCTGAGGGGTCAAAAAGCAAAATTTGACCCTTTTTAAGCCAATTAATTGGGAGGCAGAAGTTGTGTAGCATATCCAAAAATCAACCTCTCAAGTCAAGTAGGAGGGAAGATATGTGGAGTTTTCCATCTTTCTGACCTTGAAAAGGAGACCGTTCCTCCCCTAGTATGTACATTTAGTTAGGGCTTTAGATGTTTTTTGGGGGTTTCGACTTATTAGATCCATTGCTCCCCCTCACAGCTCCAAAAAAGTGGGTTTTGATTGGTTTTTCTCATTTTTTGTGTTTGTTCCTCATAGAACTCTCCTCCCCCTTAAATTGAGCTAGGAACGTGAAATTAGGTAGTATGTAAATTTAGTGGGAGCTCTAAATATGCTTATTGGGGACTCGATTTTTCAGCCCCATTGTATCCCCTCGCAGCCCTGAGTATGTGGTTTTTTAGTCGAAGTTTCCAATTTTTAGAGTTTGTTCTTCGCATAACTCCACTCCAAATGAGGCTAAGAAGTTGAAATTACGTATGTCCCGTCTGTAGGGACCGTTTATGTGCCTTTTGGGGGTTTCACCCATTTAGCCTCATTGAATTCTTCCTACCTGCAATGTTCAATTCCCATAATTGTAATATGTCATGAAAATCAGGTTGAGAAAGCATCGCTGTTTTTTTACCAAAAACAAAAATTTCCCACTTGGTTCTACACCAGTTGAAATCATGAAAATTAGATGAGTTAGCTTAGACTGGGGTCTTCTTCGATAGGTATATATCTATGTGAATGGGGATGACCTTTTGGGCCAAATTCAGTTATGTGTAAATTTGGAGCAAGGAGTTCAGAATGAGAAAAATCGCAAAAGTATTTCATTATTGAACTAATTGCGAGAGAATTAAAAGTTGTGTAATATATCCTAAAATTAGTCTCTAACGTCAATCAGGAGGGAAAATATGGTCGATTTTTCAATTTTTTAACTAACCGACTCCCCTCATAACTCTTTTTTCCTGTAATGATCTAAAAGCTAAATTTCAGCGTAGGGGGTCTAGAACTTGTTTTCGGTGATTCTGGCTTATCAGCCTTATTGCATCTCCCTGCACCTCCGAAAAAGTAATTTTGTAAAATGCAGCACTTCTGGAGAAAATTATGTAAAAATAAGGCAACACAAATTCATTGAAAATCAATTGAAACACTAGATACCTCTGTTTGTACGTTTTTCTGTGCCTTATTCACAAACAATTTGAGATCATGTCTCATTTCGTATTTTACTTCACGTTCTCGAAATAATAATGCGGAATTCAGTAGCTGCGGAGAAGTAATATTGTGGTGGCTGAATAAACTTTGGCGTTTATTTTCATGGTAGCAAATATCGTAGAAGTTCACTTCTTTGGGGTGGAATTTATTCCTCAGACCATCGCAAACCTATGTACAATAAACCAATAAAATTTATTACGAAAGTACCTCAAACGTATTTAATTAGTTACGTATGTGAAAATACCCTATAGAATGATCCATATAAATGACCAACTTCACCAGCACCACACCGACGATTCTTGTATTCAACATTTGGAATCACTTCTTCGTCACATTGTAAAGGTTGTTTTTTTTTGAAATATTTTCGAACAAGACAGTTGTTGTGCGAGTTTTTACCAGGGCAAAGAAACATTTGATCGGAGCTTACTTCCGAGGAAAACGCCGTCCCATGTACCATTTTTCCGTCGATTATTGCTACCGTTTCCAATTCACTTGGTAGTTGTAAATTATTTTTTTTATCTTTGTATAGAACCAAAGGTAGAGCGTTTTCAAATGTAATTTCACTCAGTGCTTCGGCTGTGTATTTTAACTTTGGCGTTAGTAGGCTAAACTTTATCGTAATTTTAAATTACGTATGTATTCCTGTAGACAGTGCTTATTTTGAGGAAAATTTGAAACTGCGCAAGAACACGCAGTTTAGGGGCGTAAAAGTGGAGGGGATGTGGTTTGAGCATAATTTCTTCAAAGCGATTTTTCCCGGGTAAAAATTAATTTCCATCCACGAAAAAACAAACAAACGAATTTTATTTCTAAAATTAATTTTGATAAAACCCTAAAATGTGATATTTTAAACATCATGATTTGATGGGTTTTGAAAATAGAAGAAAACTCATCTTTGCTAAAAAATATATTTCATAATTTACTCTAGAGGCCAAGTGCTTTCCAATAAGAGCAGTTTTAGGAGTTTTGAGAAAAAAAAAGCATCGCTTTGCGATGTTTTTTCAGCCTGATTTTCTTAAATCATCTGTAATAAGAGTGAAAAAAAAATTTAGGCAATTTTCTCTTCCAGGGGAAAAAAAGATCATTGATAGGTAATGCTGAAAACAATTGATAAGTTCACGATTTTTTTTTTACAACTCAGACATTTCAATATAAAGCTCAAAAATCAGCCATGCTCTTCTTCCATTGTGAGTTTTATCAAACTTTCGCACCCTTAAAACATATCAATTTTAAAATTTTAATATAAATTGCAAAAATCTTTTATAATCACCTTTCATCGCGAGTTTTTGATCAAAAACTTCAAATCAAAACTCAAATACTCAACTCAGACATTTCAACATAAAGTCCAAAAATCGTCCATACTCATCTTTCATTGTGTTTTATCAAACTTTCCCACCTTTAATACATATCCATGTTAACACTTTAGCATGAAGTCCAAAAATCAAAAACATTACATCAAAAAAATGTTACACATCGATGTCAATACTTCAACATAAAGTGCAAAAGTCACTCAGAATAAACTTTAATTTTTTTTAACTTTTCCATTTTGCTCTATAGTCAAATACTTAACTCAGACATTTTAGCATAAAAGCCCTAAGATCGGCCATACTCATCTTGCATTGTGAGTTTTATCAAACTTTCTCACCCTTAAAACATATCCATATTAATATTTTAGCATAAAGTCCAAAAATCAAAAACATAACGCCAAAGAAATAACGTAAAAAGTTTAATTTTTTATTAAATTTTTAATTTTTACAGTCTTTTAATTTATTAAATTTTTATTTTTTTTAATGACACATCCTTGTCAACATTTTGACATGAAGTGCGAAAGTCACTTACAATCATCTACTTTTTTTTAATTTTATATTTTTTTCATATTTATTCAAGTTGGACATTTTAACATAAAATGCAAAGACATATTCATGTCAATATTTCAATATAAAGTACAAAAATCAGTCTGACTTAATCGTCTTTTATCGTGCGTTTTAACATTTTAACATTAGTAAACTGCAAAAATCTTTTATAATCACTTTTCATCGCAAGTTTTTGATCAAAAACTTCAAATCTAAAATCAAATACTCAACTCAGACATTTTAACATAAAGTTCAAACATCGGTCATACTCATTTTTCTTTGTTTTATCGAACTGTCCCACCCTTAAGACATATTCATGTTAACATTTTAGCATAAAGTTCAAGAATCAAAAACATTAAATTAAAAAAAATATCTCACATCCATGTCAACATTTCAACATAACGTACAAAAGTCACTCATAATATTCTAATTTTTTTTAATTTTTCTATTTTTTTTTCCATGATCAAATACTTAACTCAAACATTTTAACATAAAGCCTAAAAATACGCCATATTTATCTTTCATTGTGAGTTTTATCAAACTTTTTCACCTTTAAAACATATCCATGTTAACATTTTAGCATAAAGTCCAAAAAATAATGCAAAAACGTAACGTTCTCAAAGAATAACCCCCAATCCTAAGACATATCCATGTCAAAAAATTTGAAACTGTGCCTTAATATAAGCACTGCCTATAGATAGATGTTCGTTGGAGATATCTATTTGTATTCAAGTTTACCTGCTTGCTGTTTTGTTATCGATTTTGCGTCCAATATTTCTGTAAAAAATTGATCATTTAATTGAAATTTTTTGTCATCTCAAAACACTTCATCTTCACGAGTAAATGTTATGTTACGTAATTCTATTTGAATTCAGCACTCACTTGGATCTATCGTTTTTGCAGCGTAATTTAATCCAAAAAAGAAGAATAATAAAATTATGGTATTTTTTTCCATTATGCTCGCTTATCGTTGAATTAATCACGAATGACGACCTAACAGCGAATGAATTCAGGCTTGTGTCAGAGATATTCGATATGGTTCCATATTGTCAGCAGATATCCGCAGAAACAACTGCCAAGTGTGTATTTTGTTGAACTTGACAGTACGAAAAATGACGAATTTTAATTTCGACGATTTCATATCATGCATGTAACATCTGCCTCATCTATTCGCCTGTTGAATAAACGAACCGACATTATTGATGAAATTATGATTCACAGTATCTTTCTGTTTCACATCAGTATCTCAGGTTTGATGCGTTTTCAAACTAGTAGGTATCTTACCTATTCAACTTTGCGTGTAAATGATCATTGGAGAATCTCTGAGTAATGCATTGCAATTAAAGTTTTCTTATGTAAGATGATATCAAGTCGTAATTTTCCCAGACACTTGGTAAAATTCATCTCCACCTCCCTTCTAGCCACAATTAAAAAAGTATTCGATGTGGAAATTGGTAAAGGTCGATTTTATTCTGTTTCATTTTTAATGCCTACCTAATAGAATGTTGATTCAAAAAATTCGACAATACTGAATTATTCATCACAATTATTTTAATCGTAATTTTATTATGCGTGCAAATTAAAATAAACATGGTATTTCTTGGATATTATAAAATAATATAACCTAATTATCTACTACTTATAATTTTTCATTTTAATATATTTTTAATAAATTAATCTACTTTTCAATGCGAGTTACCTTATCCTTATTATTATAAATCAAATTAGGAATTAGAAATACCCACAATGTTCGGAATTCTCAAAACTTCTATTGCCATCTTAGGACTGGGTATGTTAAACAGCTGTAAAATATCACCTGTCAGAGGACAACAACGTATTAGGCCACCAACTTCTGCGAATTTATTTTGCAGTACTTGAGCGCATAAATTTTTTTCGCAGTATTTTTTCAACACATTTCCTTTTGAATTCTTTGATTCAGATTTATCGTTGTTCCAGACGATAAAGTTATTCATTAAAATGGCTACTCCTGTAGGATTCAACGAAGTATCATGGTAGATGATTTTAATCCATATGTTTGTTTTCGGAGCATTTATATTCTTTTGAAGCGCTAACGGTATATCCAATACTCCGGTGTGAATAGAAATTCCCGGATAATTGTTCTCGTCGCCCAAATTTTCGATGTTCCATTCATGCGCATATTCTCTAACACAACGATTTATATCGTTCCAAAGTGGGATTAACTTTTTGTGTTGTAGTTCAACGTTGATATACTTAAAGGTCGTTTTTCTCCATGAAGCAAATGCCATATCCTCAGGTGAAACTAATTTTTGTGGTTCGTAATGTGATACACCTATCGCATTTTTATTTACATGCGTCAGGAACTGGCGGACGATAGATAATTTTTCTTAGATATTATCATAATTTGTAAAAATATTCAAAATGAATTTATAATCTTACCCCTGTGTATGGATCTTTGAATTGACTTATACTCGATAATGGAAACTCAGCGTCTTCCTGCATAACATATTGTACCTCGCGCTCTCGTATGAGTAGTTTTGAGAATAGTAATTTCGTTGATGTTATGCGATGGCTAGTGTATAGAATTTTCTTTTTTTTTTTACTGTAGCAAAATTCATAGATCTTCAACTCCGTCGTGGTGTACGTGTATGGCTGTACCGTGCATGAAAGATGAATAAAAGTTGAAATTCAATTCTTATTTAATAGGAAAGTTTGTTTAAGATGAAAGTATGTAAATCAATGTTTTTGAATTTCAAACGAGTTTCGAAAATTTTCAAAAAATTGAATGAACGGAATGAAGTTTTTACCACATTGCTTCGAGGTCATGATATGTAACATATCCATGTCAACATTTTAAAATATAAAGAGCGAAAATAATTTATAATCATCTTTCATCACAAGTTTTGCAACAAAAAAGTTTACTCTTCTCTCCATTCCATTTTTAAATTTGATTTTATTATTTCCTAGAAAAATATTCCGTCATCCATCATTACGAGTTTTTGATCAGAAACTTCAAATCATAAATCAAAAACGTCGCTTTTTCAAAAAATAACGCCCGGCCCTAAGACACATCCAATTTAATTTTAAAAAGTTTTTTTTTTCAATTTTTTTTTAATTTTTTAACCTTAATTCTTCTTTTTTAAAAATAATTTTTATAAATTTTTACTTTTTAATTTCTTTTTTATTTCGTTTAGTTTAATGTCACAAAGGTTTGTAAAAACATAATGTGATGTCCAATGACAATTGTTTTCAATTTTTTTTATTTTTTCATTATTTTTATATCAATTTTTTTTATTTGTTTTCGTTTTTGATCAAAAATTTTAAATTAAAAAGTAAAAACGCAAAATCAAAAACGTCGTATTTTCAGAAAATGACCCTCAGCTCTCAGACATATCCATGTCAAAAATTGACTAAAATGGGTAAAAATTGAAGAAAATGTGATAGAAAATAAAAAAAAAATATTGAAAAATAGAGAATAATTGAATTAAAATGTGCTAAAAAATCGTTGAAAAATCATTGAAAATTGGGTTAAAAAACAGAAATGGGTAAAAAATGAGAAAGATTGGTCAAAAATCAAGAAAAATGTCGAAAAATGGGTAAAAATTGACTTAAAAATGAAATAATACCTGTGAAAATGCTCAAAAACTGAGTTAAAATTTAACAAAATTGAATAAAAAATGCAAAGAATTGTTTAAACACCAAGAAAACAATATTGAAAAATGGAAGACAATTGGAAAAAAATAGATAAAATTGGGTGAAAAGAGGCCTACATTGTGCAAAAAATCCTTAAAGATGATCAAAAATCGGTTAACAATAAACTAAAATAGGTGAAAATTGAAGAAAATGAATACAAAATCAAGAAGAAATGTTGAAAAACAGGTGAAAATTGAACTATAAATATTAAAAAAAATCGTTGAAAAAATATTGAAAATTGGGTTAAAATTTGCCAAAAATGGGAAACAATTGAAGAAAATTGATAGAAAATTAAGAAAAAATGTTGAAAACCGTGTGAAAATTAAACTAAATTATAAAAGTAATCTTTGAAAGTAATCAAAAATCACGAAAAAATATTTAAAGACGGGTGACAATTGAACTAAATTATTTAATGTAATTTTTAAAAATCATCGAAAATTCAGAAAAATTTGCCAAAAATGGGTAAAAATGAAAGGAAATTGATGGTAAATCACGAAAAAATGTTGATAATCGTGCGAAAATTTACTCGAATTATGAAACAAAATTGTTGAAAGTCATGGGAAACTGTGTCAAAATTTGACGAAAATGGGTAAATAGTGCGAAAAATTGATCACAAATCAAAAAGAAAATTTTGAAAAATGGTTAAAAATTGACCTAAAATATGAAAAAAAAATCGTTCAAAATCATGAAAAATTAGAAAAGATTTGAAAAAAATTATTAAAAATCGGACTAAATTTTGAAAAAAACAGTTAAAAATGATCAAAAATTGGATAAAAAGTGGATTAAAATGGGTAAAAGTTCAAAACTAATGGAAAATAACGAAGAAATTATAAAAAACGATTAAAAGTTAATCTAAAATATGAAAAAAAAGAACAAATTTCAACTTCTTAGCTTAAGTTGGAGAGAGGTTATGCCAGGAACTGAATTTTTTCGAGGTCAAAAAGACAGAAAAATCTCATATCTTATTTCTTAATAGAAGTAAGCAGATGATTTTTGGATATGTTGTGGAACTTGAATTCTCTACAGATTGGCTCAGTAACAAATAATCGTTGCCATTTTCACCTCTCTGCATCCCCTCCGCCAAATTTTGACATGAGTGAATTTTGACCGAAGGTCATTCCCATTCATATATATTTAATCTATCATCCATCTAAGCTTACTGATCAAATTTTAGCGATTTTATTCGGTATCAAGCCGAGGAAATAATTTTTCAGTTTTGGTTAAAGAAAATTAAATGAAAATAAATAACTGATATGACCTTAGAACCGATGTTGTTGATACTCAACGATAGAAAATTAGGCTAAAAATTACACAAATAAGCTTAGACTTAATACAACAGCTACCAGCTATGATGAGCCATTCAAACATTAATTCAGTTTTAAATTTTTGACAAAGGTTTACTTGTATGTACCCAACCTAACCCGTGTTTTTTCTACTTTTCTAGTACATATTCCCAAAACTTTATTCAATCTTCCAATTTTGGTAAAATAGTGATTTATCATTTATAAATGTACTGACCTCCTCAGCCGGGCAAATCTGGAATCAACATGACGATTTAAGTACACATGTGTAGATAAAGTAAAGGGGTTTGGAAATTATACAAGTACGTATGGCTAAACGTTTCAATCACTTTACATATTATTTTGGAACTAACTTTGTATACTACTCTGTGAAGAGTACCACCTTCATCGATAAGACCTCCACATTGATTTTCATCTTCCGGTAATGGTTGTATTACTGGAACCACTTCTTCAGAGCATTCCAGTGGTTTAGATTCGTTAAATTGTACTGGCGCTAAACATTTCTCATCATTGCCTG
The DNA here is from genome assembly GCA_900060175.1 of Ferrisia virgata. Taxonomy (NCBI): domain Eukaryota; kingdom Metazoa; phylum Arthropoda; class Insecta; order Hemiptera; family Pseudococcidae; genus Ferrisia; species Ferrisia virgata. The sequence continues at coordinate 83,110 of FIZR01009375.1, forward strand.
CCTTAGGACAGAAGTACAATGTAATCGTATAATACAATGCGTAAAAACCCGAATCATGCATAATCCTTCTATTCTTTAATTCGATTTTTCCCACGGTGAATGGAACGTGTAGACTATAGTGAGAGGGGTGTGTGAGAAGAATTAAAGGTAAAACTTCGTTTGGCTCAACTTTACCAATCGAATACTCTGTAAAATGAACTTAAATGAATTTCAAGTATGTATTTTATACCCTATATACCTTTTTTTTTTTTTTTTTTCGTATTATACCTGCATATTCATCTGATAAATTTTTATCATACAATGTCTCTGTAAAAATTTCAATTACATTATCCATAACTAAGAAGTGATTAAGAGGTATCTGTTTGATTAAGATTTTCAATTTCATTTTTCCAAATGATTAAGCTTACCTCGATTTTTTGTGAGGTTCAGAATATCAGACACTTCTATTTCGGTATCTTCTTTGCGGTTGAAATGTTTCAGAATTTTGTCCGTGACCGGACAGCAGCGAATATTTCCTCGAATTTCTTGAAATTTATTACTCAAGTATTCTACACATGAATCTCGTAAACAATACTCGTCTATTAATTTTTTCTCCGAATCTAATGATGTAACTTCGTCATTTTTTTTGTCGAGGAAATTATTCATCAGAATGACTATACCGTCATAGTGTTGTGATGATTTTGTTTGGCTTGTATCGTTGTAGTAGTAGTAAATTAATTTGACCCAAATATTATAAATTTGATTTTCGATGGCTTGGGTGGGTTTGAAATCAACATCAATAATACCACTGTAAATCTCTGTCTTTATTATGTTATTATTGTACGAGTATAATGCTCTGCTTCGAATGTGTTGGCAGATTTCATTCCAAAGATTGATCAGTTTTTCATGCTGCAAAGCGGTATTCGCATGTTGAAAAGTAGTTTTCCTCCATAAAGCTAGGGCCATGTCTTCAGCTGGTACTAATTTCTGATCTTTGTAAGCTGCATTTGGTGACCTTTGCAGCGAATCTGATTTTTGCTAATGAATAAACAAATTACTAATGAAACATATAGTTCATTTTCTACGTGAATGTCAATCATAAAGATCGAAAAGAATGATTAAAATGATTTAAGCAGGTTATTACCTCAGTTAGTTCATTGTTAGACTTAGCTGCCTCATCTTTGGCAAGCTTAAGATCATACCTCAGATCATAATTCACTTCTCGCTCTCGGAATAATAATCTTGAATTTAATAATTGCGGAGAAATGATGATATGATGGGTGTATAAACTTTCTTGCTTATTTTCATCGTAACAAATATTATAAAAATCCACTTCGTTGGGATTGAATCTATTCCAGCGACTGTCGCAAATCTACAATAAACCAGCTTAATTTATTACGAGGGTATCTTAAAGTCTCCCACCGTACAAATCGTGTCAGGATAAGTAGTGTCACATGACACAGTTCGGACGTGCTTCTGACAACATTATGACACATTTAAGGCATGATTTTGATAATACTTTGGCACATTTCTGACGCAATTGTGACATATTTTCAGCAGTATCAAAAATACCTCATAATTGTGTCAGAAATGTGCTAAACTAGTGTCAAAAGCACGCCATGAATGTGTCAGAATAGTGTCAGAATCATGCCAGAACTATGTCAGGATGATGTCATAATGTTGTCAGAAGTGTACCACTCCCAAGTCACATTAGTGTCATAATCAAGTCAAAAGCATGTCAGATGTTATTCATATGGCATTAGTGCACTGCCAAATCGAAAGTATGCTACAACTGTGTGAAAAAGGTACTATAACATTGTCAACAATATGCCACTACTAAGTCACAAAAGGAAAGTTTGTTGTCATTTATATGTCATTAAAGTACCAACAAAAGGACCAATCATACGACACATTTGTGCCACGGTAGCACTGCACAATGTGGGTCAGAAACATGCCATTCGTGTGCCGCAAAGATGTCAGCTGAAACATTAACTTCATGTCATATTTATGCCAATAGAATATAATCTTACAAGCGTTAGAAATATGTCAT